>JAMZAV010005292.1:0-50893 GCA_024449915.1 Sweltsa coloradensis
TTTTTTCATTTAACCACATTTAAATTTACATAAACCACGTTATTTTTTTTTTCAAAAAACAATTTTTCTATTGCTATTTCTATCTAAGCTTCCAATTTCTTTTCTTATAAAATTATAAACCGATATAATAATCAAACACCATAAGCTTATTTTATTTACTTACCGTTTCACAAGCGGCTCCATACGGTTGAAGCGCCTTAGTTTCTCACGTCGTCGTCGAGTAGGTTCTTGCATTGAGTTAATGGTATATTCAAACTTTGATAATTTGTTGAGATAATTAGAAATTTGTTTTGAGCGTGTCATTAAAGCACCGCCCACATTGCAGATATCATTTATCAATATTTTAAAGTCTTTGTATTGTATGACTATGCTAAATATACAACTTACAAAATGACAACACGAACGATGACACAGACGATGACGACCACGACGTTAGAAGCCCCCATTCCTCCCCCCACCCGTGGCTGGTTCTGACCAACATCAAACTTTCCAACCCTCATCCCCTATAGACAAAGTGGCGCATTATGGCTTAACGGTTGACGCGCCCTAGTTTCTCAAGTCGTCGTTTAGTCTCTAACTCCGCGGTATTAACTGAAGTCAACGGGACCTGACACCAACCTCCACACAGCGCCAGGACGCTGACCACCGCACCTGGGACTACAGCAACCAGGGAGGCTTCGGACCCCACGACCACTCCCCAAACAGACAGAATATTAAGTAATATCTTATGTCGCCCTTAGTTGACATGAGACTGAGCCAACCCTGTCGGCATAGACACCACTAACGTGAAGAAATAGCCACCAGAGAACGATATTTGAAATAGGACAGAACTACCAGATGGACCCGCGGCTGTTTCTGACCAGCCTGGGACTTTCCACTGTACATCCTCTAGGGTAGAGTGGCGCATTATGACCTAACGGTCGACGCACCCTACATCCAAATAACCCCAAACAATTTAATCCGTCTTTCTCATTCTAGGTTTTTTATTTGACGAAAATTAAGTCACTCCAAAAACATTTAATTTTTCATTCATTCAAATACCTAATAAATCTCTTGATATATCATTGAAATGGTATCAGTTTATTTTTTATTTTTTTAATAATCTAAGAAAACATTATAATCATCAAACACAATAAACTGGAATCCTTATCTAATCACAGGCGGTGCAATATGACCTAACCAGTCGAAGCTCCCTAGTTTCTCACTTCGTATTTCAAAGTTTCTGCTGATATCATGATGGCTTAGGCAGGCTGTATCATATGACGGGCAATTTCTGTTGGGGTAAAAATACCCCTGAGAATTTCACTTTAGTCCATCGACATACAACGTGTGAGTCATAAGAAGAATGTTAATAGATTACAATTCTTATAAACTCCCAAGTGTACTTGAGGAGGGGGTGGGGGAGGGGTTAATTGTGTCTAATCGCGAGTCTAAACTAAATTTATTAACCGACAATGTCCCCGTCTGAGCCCATGGTTTAACTAGCCCTATAGAGCATGGCGCTGCTAATCGTTAAAGGCGAACATCAGCTCGTAATTAAGAGAGAACTCCCTGAATCTAGAAACGAGCTCAGGCTGTCGTTGACGAGGACCCCTCCCTTTCAATTGACGACTTCCCCGACAATAACGACCATGACGAAACGAACGATGACAAAGACAATGACGAACGCGACGTGAGAACTCCCACTTTACGCCCCTTATACCCGTGTCTACTTCTGACCAGCATTGGACTTCCTCCCCATATCCCCTGGCTAGAGAGGCGCATTATAACCTTACGGTTGATGAGCCCTTAATCCAAATAAACTTTGATACTAAAATACCATATTTTTGAGCGACCGTAGCGAGCGTCTCCACTTGACTCTTATGGCTCGAATGTCTGTTTTTTTCTCTTTTTTTTCTGTTACTGCTTCGGTACAGGTCACACCGTTTCTCTGATCGACCTGAAATTTTGCACACATGTACATACCACCTAGGTGAGTTGCTGTATAGTTTTTGAACAAAATCCGATCGTTGGTTATAAAAAAAAAAAAGTTCCGATAGTAATGAAATTTTGCAGGGTCAAATTTTCAGCTAAATCGGTCAAGACCTTAAAGACTTATTGGTAATCATAAATCGAAAAATAATGTTGTTAAAAAATCAAGGAGGCAGTGAAGATTCAACATTGAAAGTTTTTGTCTTCAAGTATTTTGAAGGTATGCCTATGTTGGTATGTAACATTATGGGAATGTCGTACTCGGGTCGTGTTGCACGTACCGGTGCTCGCTCAACAACGCGACGGGACTTTAGCGTTTTCCTAGTATCATATCAAAATACTTAATATTTCACTTGTTGAAATAAATATATATATTTTTCTGTCACGTTCATCTGAATTATTTTCTGTCTTTTATTAATTGAGAAAACATTATAGGCCAATCCCCAAACACACATCAAACTCATTTTCCTTAGTTACAATATCACAGGCGGGGAAATACGACCTAACCGGTTGAAGCGCCCTAGTTTCGGACGTTGTTATGGACCGAAAGCATTAGACTTGTGAGATTCCTTGAGTTTCTTGTCGTGTGAACGTTCATCCCCTGTGCATCCCCTATATCCCCCAGTTTCTCCCTCTTCTCTAGTCTCGACCACAATCCGATTTTCCCCATTGAGACCTGTTCTCTTTCGGAAGGCGCGTCTGCCGGAAATAACCGACTTTACCCGACCTATATTATAATTAATACCTCTTTACATTCTACTAAAGAACTCTTTGACTTGTGCCGAGTTGGTAGGTGTTGCTTTGTGAGCACTTTGTCCGCCTGCTCCGCGTGTTGAATACAGAGAAGTTCCCAACATCAGATTATCGCTTTAGTTTGGGGGGGGGGGGTTACTTATGAGGTGCATTTCAGAGAGTGGGCCACGGACAGATTTAGTGGGCGGAGGGGGAAGGGGTTGCAATCGATGTAGCGGGTTGGGCCTGACCTTTCATGTGTATTTACTCGTCATTCATTACCCTCGGATCATCTCTTTTATTTATTTAAACTTTGAAAACAATATAATCATCAAACACACTATAAACTCATTTCATTAACTCACATCACAGGCGGCGCAATATGACCTAACCGGTTGAAGCGCCCTAGTTTCTCACGTCGTCTTACAACGATGAACTCGTCTTCGACCCCGCTCCCGTGGCTCATCGGTTGCGTCACCGCCTCTACCTGGTGAAGATGGCGTCGTGCGCGTCGTGTCCACCCGCACGACGCAAGGCACTTTTGTTCGCCCAGCTCATGAGCTGGTGTTACTCCCCCTTGCTTAGTTAGCCAGGGAGGTTTCATTTGTTTCCGTTTCTTCTCTATTTTCTTTCCTCGTTTCCTCGATTCTTTAGTTTGTTTTCCTTGTCGAAGTGATTTTTTGGCGGGCGGTTTGATTGCGCCGTTTAGTTTGTACCGTTTTAATCTATTCAGATCTTCAATGCACCAACAATCCGGTTGTTGCTGGTCCTGACCAGCATAGGATTTTACTCCCGTATCCCCTAGGCGAGAGTGGCGCATTATGACCTGACGGTTGACGTGCCCTTAATTCTTAAAACTTGTTTTTAATAATAAATATATGTGACTCGTTGTTGTTTACCATAAATGGATATGACAACCCCGGGACAAAACTTTTTTAAAACCCTTATTCAAAGTAATTTGTTTTACCATAATTAATTATCTAAATTGTTAATCTTTTTAAAACAAAATAATAATAATTTTCATCTCTACCGTTCTTTATCATTTTCTATAAGTTTATTTAGCGAGAAAAACAATATAAAACTAACACAAAATTCGTTTTTAAAAAACATACTATCCACAGGCCGTGCAATATGACCTTCCCGGTTTGAGTGATCTAGTTTCTCACGTCGTTGTAGTATATTCCCTTGGCGATCTCCCTGACGACACCAACATGACAACACAAACGAAGACAAAGACGATGACGACCACGACGTACCCCCGTCTGGGCCCGAGGTAGATTTTGTCCCAGAGCCATAAAACAAACTAAGAACTATTTTTGAGGCATTATTTACCAATAAAAAAACCAGGAGATGTCGGGAACATCCTAGCCCTATAGTTATCATTAACAAACAAAAACTCGATCTAATAATTCACTGACAACATCACATGCGGCGCAATATGACCCACTCTATTGAAGCGCCCTAGTTTCTCACGGGGTTCTATATTAAGTATAGTTGACGCCCTGAAGCGTTTGTCACTACGAGTTCGCGGGTTCGTGTCCAGCTTAAGGCATGAGTTTTAAGTAATTGTCCTGCACCCTCATCTATCACCCATCATCGTCTCGAATAGCAATAATCTAAAAATGGAGTCGTATTAGAATCGAGCATGTAGCAATCGATTTAAGAAAACATAATAATCGAATAAGTGAACATGCAAATATTTGTACTTATACATACTAAGCATATATTTTATTGGATAAACTTAAAAGAGATGTGTTTCTTATCTTATTTCGCGGCCATCTTGAATTATGGCGCCAACTTTTTATTTATTTATGCGGAGTTCATTTCTCCGTCTTTGCCCGGGGTAGAACTGGCCACGAACATGGCTCTGCTAATCGTACAAGGCGAATCAAGACAGAAAGTCCACCACGCAATCATGCATCAGCTATTTAAGAGGGGAGTGTTTTACTCCCCGAAACTAGAGGCGAGCTCTGGCAAGTGTCGTCGGGACGCCTCTTCTTTTCCTTGACGACCTTATCGACGACGATGACAATTACATAAAGAACGATAACAAAGACGATGACCATCGAGATGTGAGAAACCCCCTTCCTCCTCCTACCCGTGGCTGGTTCTGACCAGCATGGGCCCCTCCTTCCCATATCCCCTAAGATAAAGTGGCGCAATATGTCCTAAGGTTTGACGCTCCGTCAATCCAAATAAAAAATGTACACAAATCCATTCAATCTTATTCTCCCTATCCTTGTCTTGTTTCAGGTGTCCACGGCTTCAGTTGATGTAGTCGCCAACCAAGTTCCGCGCTCAGACAAACAGACGTGAAAGGTTCGTTGATTTGTCCTGTCTCAAATTGTTTTTTTTTAACATTCCTGGAACAGCGGAAACGTGTCATAGAAAGTAAAGTTTGTGATTTAGAGTCTTCTACCCATATGATAACGGCGACAATCTATCATAGTTTATAATTTTCACACATCTTCACTACATCATCAACACTCATCAACTTTCCTTCACAGGCGGCGAAATATGACCTAACCGGTTGAAGCGCCCTAGTTTTTCACGTCGTCGATATCCCGTAATGACATTTCGCTACTAAAGAGTCTATTTTTTTATGCGTTTAAGCTGATGGAATAACCTCCTTTTTGGCTGATGTGCTAGTTTATGACACTCAAAGCTAAATTTTTTTCCATCTTACATAATTTATTCCCGTTTCTTATCACGCAGTGCATTAATTGTAGCTCTATCGAACCATGATGGATATTTATGTTTTTTACTATGTATCTTGGGTACTGTTACTTCAATAGCCTCAGTTAGTAACTCATAGAAAGTTTCACATTTTGCATCAACTTCCTTGTAGTCGTTCATTCGTTCTTAGTGCTTAAGTTCAAGTTCATTCTTTAAGTCATTAAGGTTTTATTTACGCCAATAATGTAAAGAGATCGGTCTGGGTTTGAAAACAACATCGAAATGCTTAGAGATCAGATACGACTGGTGGATTTTCTATACTAGAGATTTAAAATCTATATCTGGGTTATCTGTAAATATGAGATCGAGACAATGAGCATTTCGTGAAGTTGTAAGTTTTAGTGATAAGCTTAGATTAACCTCCATTTCAATAAATTATGCTACGTTAGGTGAAGTAGATGCGCCAACTGTAGCAACCACTTCTCCCCCGTCGCCATTTGAACAACTTATCTCAGGAATATTAAAATCTCCGCACAAGATAACACTGTCATTGGGTCGAAGTTTGGTGCAAATATCTGAGAGACACTGATGTAAATTTTCAATATTCTCATGCGATGGATGAGGAATGTGAACACAGCCAACTAGGATATTAGAGGGGATATCCACAACATCAAAGTGAATGATGTAACAAAAAGAGTGTTAAAACCGCACGAATACACTATTCATATTGTGAGTATAAGGAATTAGCAGCCATATTGGATTTAAACTTTGGTTGTTATCGGATCATTATTAAATTCATTTTCAACGTGCATATTAAATAATTTTTCCTCCAATGCTATTTTGTGCTTAATAATGAACAGTCAAATATGGATTTTTTGAGGAAATGTTAACAATGGAAAATCCCAAATTCCGGGTAAATGCAAAATCCGATTTCGCAGACCTGATTTGTTTTAATACGAATGAAGTCTTTCATGAATTCCCCGTACGAAAGTTCTTTTGTATTTAAATCGATTTCTTACGGATTTACCGGGCATTGTGTGATGCTGGGCGTAAAAATTCGGAAATTAGCTGGTACTCCAAATAAGCAACGTATAAACCCGATTTTGTCACGTAACCTTTGTTCCTACCAAAACTATGAAATATACATTTTTGTATGGAATTGAATGGGGAATATTTTTGCGATGAGAAATTTTTTCTCTCACCAACCAATTTGGAGTTTCTCGATAACCAATACTTTTTGGCCGCCAATTTCCAATATAGTGGCCGAAGCTCTAGTCGATTGTAGGGAGTTTTAGCGTTCGTTTTAGTTGTTAATAAGTATTATATAAAAAATGTCTCTTCAAAAATTCAGCAAAATCGCAAAAATTTTTTCCCCCAAAAATTCTTATTTGACCGGATTACTTTGATACAGGAAAAATGCGGGTGGGGTCCTATCTTTGACCAAAGAAGTTGAATCTTGAGTGGACTGTCATATGTTTAGACCAAAAAAAATAAGACGCAAAATTTTCAACTAACAAATCTAAATAATAACTTTACAATATCACAATCACGTATCCCACAATTTTTTACGAAAGTTACCATTCAAAGTGCGTACATGTATTAAAAACTCTATTTTACCTTTACAAGGAAATCAATTGAACTATTTTTTCCCGGCGGTTGCTATCGTTGTTTTTTCTTTTATATAAAAAACAATATCATCATTAAACACACCAGAAACTCATTTCATTAACTTTTAATATCACAGGTGGAGCAAAATGACCTAACCGGGTTTAAGCGCCCCAGTTTCTCACGTCGTCGTGAAAGTCATCGTGAAGTTTTGTCAATCTTTGGTTTGTTGGTGAAATCGTGAACAAAGAACCGCGAGTCATTCTGATGTCATGTTCGGTTCACTTGGGAGTCTTGGGGCCCAAAACCAGACGGACGGACTAATAAAATATGCGCATAGGAGATATTTAAATTGGGCGAGCGAACAATGCCGAAGACGATTGCAATCACGACGTGAGACCCCCCCCCCATCACCACTTCTACCCGTGGCTGGTTCTGACCAGCATGGGTCCCTTGCCTGGCATGGGCGCATAGTGGCGCGAACTCTGAATTATACGACGAACTCGCGGCGACAAACACACAAATGTCTGATTGGCCCAGAGCATGGCTCTGCTAATCGTAAAAGGCGATTCAAGAGAAAAAGTCCACCTCGCAAACATCAGCTAGGAAGAGCGGAGTATCTTACTCCCCAAAACTAGAGGCGGGGCTCTGGCAATCGTCGTCGGAGACCTTGTCCCCTTCCCTTGACGACCCCCCGGCGACGATGACAAAGACGAGACGACTGCGACGTGGAGAAAACCCCCTTTTTCCCCCCCCTACCCCTGGCAGGTTTTTGATCAGCATGGGCCCTCCCCCCCCCCCTTAGGCTAGAGTGGTGCATTTTCACCTAACGGTTGACGCGTCCTAAATCCAAATAATCCAATCTTATCCGAAGTAATTTGTTTAAACCAAATTTAATTCACATCAAACATACTTCGTAATTCATTCCACGTAAATATCTTTTCGGTTGTCATCCCAATAATAATTTTCTTTTATGTTATTTATTATATAAGGTATACTTATGAAACTGGAATAACTTATTAACATTATCACTGGTGGGCGCAAAATAACCTATGCGGCGCGTAGTTTAAGAGTCCAGTTTTAAGTTCTTGATTGTGACTAAAATGAATAAAAATCTAAATTTTACAAGTTATCCTGGTTGGAAAATAGTGTTTTATTTGAATCGGTGACTTTTAAATAAATAAATAACAAAAAAACGGGCGGTTTTTACTAGTAGTTTGGCAGAAATGTTTAAAAAAATATTTTTTTTTGAAAAAAACCCCAAAACCATAAGTTTACTTTTAGATACCAGGGGAAAATGATTTTTAAATTTAAAAAAATACGTTTTGGGGAATAATTAGACCTACCCATACAAAAAATTTCAGATTCCAGGAGTGTTGTTTGTGGATTGGGTAAGTTTTTCTTTTTTTTAATGATACCAACTTTTAAAGGGAGAAAAAAACCACCCCGCAAACATCAGTGTAAGAGGGGAAAGTATATTACCCCCCAAAAATAGGGGCGAGCTTGGCAATCGTGTCGGGACATTTTCACTTTCCCTTGACGACCGCCCTGACCCCCCCCCCCCCCCGATGACAAGGACACAAAGGGAAACGATGACAATGGCGAGGCCCAAAGGGACGATGACGACCACGACGCGGAAAAACCCCCCACATCCCTTTCCCTTTTCTTCCCCGTGGTTTGCATGGTTCGCCAAGAAGGGCCCCCTCCCCCAACATATCCCCTGGGCCCTAAAAGGGGGCCCCAATTATGACCTTAGGGTTTGACGCTTCCTTAACCCAAATAAACCTAAATTTTACTTTATTCAAAAAACGTTAAATATGTAAAATTCTTTTTAGTATACGGATTTACCCCAGTTTGAAAACTTTTCCCTAAAATAAAAGGGCCCAAAAAAAACCCCAAAGTAAAAGCACGGGAAAAAGAGAGCGGGTTAATACTTAAAAAAACCAACACCATCCCCCAAAACCGCGTTTGTAAATACCGTTCACGACGCGGGCCTTGAAAACAGGGGGCCCCCCCCCCGATAACGAATTTTTCCCCTTTGGGAAACTTTTTTATGGGACTCTGCGGGAACCCCAAACACCGTAGAACAATAATAATGTTGGCCCAGGGAGGTTTTCTTTGATTTTTCCCTTTGCTCCAAACCCCCAAGACCAGGGCCACATGGAGAGGTTTGGGAAAAATCCCACAGTAATGGGGAAAAGAAAAAAAAATACATTTTTTAATAAAAAACACAGACATTTTGTTTAAAGTTGTCCAATACAAACTATGGGAATATATTAAAAAGTTTTTTAACAATTAAAAATTAATATAAATTAAACTTTTGCCCCCACTATTTTTTTAGGCGGGGGAAACACAAAGTGCTATTGCCGCAACCCGCGTAGGAAAATAAGCCCTTATGTTTGGGAGGGCTGTGGAAAAGGGGCCATTGTTGAGAACAAAACGCCAGTTGTTTTTCAGCCCTTGTTTGGGAATTTCACCCCCCTAAAGAGTCGTTTTTGATTTCTTCTACAAAATTACATTTCATTTTGAAATTTGGGAAAGAAGATTAACCAGTTTGTTTTGATAACAAACCCCCCCAAATGAAGTTCTCTGGGGTTTGGGGATGTTTTTTAGGGCGAGTGTTTTTTCAGTTTAGAAGGAATCGGGAACTTGGTTTTTGGGTGTTTTGTCTGGGGGGTTGGGTTTTTTCATTGCCGAAAATTTATTCAGCAAGCCAACACGATATTTAGAAAGTGTTTTATTTTTCTCTTGAGCTCATGGATGTCAACCCCTCAAATACCTTTTTTTGTTCTTTTCCCCTTTTGGACGTTAGTATTTTTTCAAGCTCACTCTCCCTGCGATCGAATGCGGTTTGCCCAAATCACATGCATGCCCCAAACTCCCCCCAAAATCCCCGGGGAAAAAAGGTTTAGCAAAGAGCATGGCTAGTTAATATAAATGCCTGCGAAGAGAAAAATCCTTTTCGCCCCCAAACCGCTACAATTGGATTTTTAATTCCCCCTGAAACTAGAGGCGAGTTTCGGAAAACCCGTCTTCGGGCCCCCCTCCCCCCCCGAACCCATGAGCCCCTTCCCAAAAAACCCAATGCCCGATAAGGGGCCCCGCGACGTTCGAAAACCCTTTCCCCCCATTACCCGTGGCGGTTCTGACCAGCATTTGCCCCTCCTCCCATATCCCGTAGGATAAAGTTTTACATTATGTATCCCGTTTTGGGAAGGGGGTTTAAAATTTGGGCCCCGAGCATGGCTTGCAATCGAAAAGGGGCGACAAGGGGAAAAATTTCCACCTCGCAAACATCAGCAGAAAGAGGGGGAGTATCTTACTCCCAAAAATAGAGGCGAGCTCTGGCAGTCTTTAAAACGGGGCCCTTTTGTCCCCTTCCCTTAAAGGGACCCCCCGGCGACGGTCAAGGGCACAACAAACGATGAAAAAGAGATGACGCCCCGCGACGTGAAAAAACCCCCTTTCCCCCCCAAACCCAGGGCTGGTTCTAAACCAGATGGGCCCCCCCTTCCCCCCACCCCTTAGGCTAGGGGTGGTGCATTATAACCTAACGGTTGAGGCGCCCTTAACCCCAAAAAAAACCCAAAACCCAAAGGTTGAAGCGTCCTAAATTTCCAAAAATTTAAAATTTTAAAAAACGGGGTTTTAAATTGGCCCAAAAAAGGGTTTTCCTGCTAATAATTAAATTTATTAGCAAACAGCGCGTACATAAGTGGGTTAATCCCAGGTCGAATGAAAAAAATTTTGGAACTGGGCCCTACCCCCTTTACCCCAAAAGAAATACAAGGTTTGCCATGCGGGGCTTTCAAGACAGCTAAAGGGTTTTTATAGATTATGATTGCTTTTTTAATTTATAAATTATAAATTTCTTTGAATTGTTTTTGTTTTTTAATTTTCTTCTATTTTTTTATTTTTTAGGGGCTATGTTCTTTTTTTAAAATTTTCCCTTGTTTATTATCAGTTTGTTGGGAGAGGCTGGCAGGACATCTTGGGTTTGGGGGGGCATACTTCCCTTTTCTCCCAAACCTTCCTATTAACCCTATTAGTAAAAAAATATATAAAATTTAATAAAAATAAAAACAAAATAAACAAAACAAAACAAAAAACTCATTAGTTTAATAAACACATCACAGGCAGCGCAATATGACCTAACCGGTTCAAGCGCAAACTTCGTTCAAGTGAGCGACTCCTGTTGATTATTTTTTGATAATCGCGGGGCGCTTGGCGGGTTTTCCCCTTTTTTAATTTTTCCTTGATTAAAAGTGACATTTTTTAAAACCATCCACACAATCCCACGTCTATTAGCTATGTTACTATTATTAAAAAAAAATTTTGTTTTGGAGTGGGTTGCCTCGTAGGCCACCCCACGTTGACTCACGGATATCTCTTAATAGAAAAAAGTTTTTTCCCCAGAGGTAAACACAGTGATAAACCTTCAACCGTAAAAACATTGTTAGCAGAATGTCCCAAATATGATGCATTGCGACAAAAATTTGATCCTCCCAATCTTTTATAAAGAAATTACCCATATAATAACGGCGACATTCTTTTTTAAATTTCTCATTTAAAGAAATTTTTTTAAATAAAAAAATTTACAAAAATATTGATTTCATTATTTCGGTCACATAAATATTTTTAATTTGCTTTTTGAAAAAATTTTTTTTACTTTACTTTATTTTATAAAAGTGGAAACAAAAAATAATCCAAAAGTCAAAAAATTATTACTTTAAAACTTACAATTTTTTCAGAGGGCCCCCGAAATATAAACCCAAAAACTGGTTTTTTAAACCCCCTGGTTTCTCACGAAAGGGGGGAAACCCCGGAAAGAATCCCCCTTCTTTTTCCCGTGGGTGGTTCTGACCAGCATGGGCCCCCTCCTCCGAAATACCCCCTAGGAAAGGGGGTGGTCCCATATGATTACGGTTTGACGCGTCCTTAATCCAAATAAACCAAAAAAAATTAAAATTTCACGCCCCCCCAAAAAAAATTAGCTCGTTTTTTTTTTTTTTTTTTTGTGTGTTTGTTCGCTCTTTCCCGGGTTTCAAATTGCACAGCGATACTAATAAAAATTTAGAGGGGCCCTTTAGAATCCGAACGGGGACGTGCTACTTTTTTGGGTACAATAGAAAAAATAGTCTCATGAAAATCGTACTTTTACGTTTTTTTACGTTTTTTAAGTCCCGATATTATTGGACCCTTTTGGCCGATTTGACCAAACAGCTGGGGTTACAACGATAATATTTTACAGGGACAAAAAAAGTTTAAAGGTTAATTATGCCTTTTTAAAGAAAAAAAATTGAAAAAAAATTAGCCAGAATCCATAAAAATAAAGTTTTTAAAAAAAGGGGTTTTTTTTAAAATTTTTAAATAATTTAAATTTTCAAGAACAATAGAAAATTGACAACAATTCCCCCAAAAATGCAAACAAAAAAAACTTTGCAGAAGGGTCCCACGCCCAAAATTTAAAAAAAATTATTTGGAAAAAGCCCAAGCCGGGGACTTTAATTTCACTGAATCCCCAAAAAAATTTTGTCGGGGTTTTTTGTTTGTTTTTTTGGGCGTTTGTTCGCTTAACTGGGAAAACGGCAAATTTTGGGTCTTTATGAAAATTTTAGGGACCTTCGCATTCCTGGGAAATTTGAGGTGTATTTTTGGGGGAAAATAAAAGAAATATTTTCAGAATATCGTTTTTTTTTCTTTTAAAAATTTTTTCGAATTTTTTTTTGCGGAAATTTTTGTGAATTTGGGCCGAAATTTGGAACCCAAAACGGGTTTTTTGGTACAAAAGTTATATTTTAAATGATATATTAAGGTAAGGTTAGAATTTCTTTTTTGGGAAAAAAGGTTTAAAACGTTTGCCAGGGAAACCCTAGAATAAAGGTTTAAAATGAGATTTTTTTAAAAGGGGGATAATTAAAACAATTAACAAGTATCAATAAAAACTTGGGCAACAATTTACCTCCCAAAGCATTCAAAAAAACACTTTCAAAAGGGAAAAATTTTGGGCCCCGCCCAAAAAAAAAGCTTTACAAAAAAAGCTACCCCCAAATGCGGCCCGGGGGTAAAACGTTTTCCTTTTAAAAAAGCCCCCAAAAAAATCAACGCGACTAATAAAAACCCTTCGTGAAGCAAACCCAGTAGTGGGAACCAAGTGTGGTTTTGGACGAGAGTTCTATTCGGATGTCAAGAAAAAGGTGAGCAGAGCTTTAAAAACAGAAGAAATTTTTGAGCCTCCGCCTGGCCGGGGGGAGCGCAAATACCTGAAGGGTTTAGACCCCCACACTTTTGGGGGATCGGGCCCGAAGTTTTGAAGAGACACAAAGAAGAACACCCAGCGCTCCCGCCTGGCCGGGGGAGGGGAAGTACCTGAAGATTTTAGACCCAAACTTTGGACCCTCGGGCCCAGAAGTTTTGAAAGGAAACCCAAAAAGAAATACCGAGCGTCCCCCCTGGGGGGGGTAGCGGGGTTTCCTGAAAAATTGAACCACATTTGGACATCCCGGGCCCCGGGGGGAAATTTAGAAGAGACACAAAAAGAACTTTCCCAGCGCTCCCCCCTGGCGGGGGTTTTGCGCAAATTTCTGGAAAATTGAGACCTACACTTTTGGGCATCGGGCCCGAAGTTTTAAAAAGACACAAGAAAAACTACCGAGGGGTCCCCCCGGCGGGGGGAGCGCGTACCCGAAGATTTTAGACCCCCCATTTGGACATTTGGGCCCGAAGTTAGAAAAAGACAAAAAAGAAGAAAATACCGAGCGCTCCCGCGGCGGGGGTTTGGAGTACCCGAAGATTGAGACCTACACTTTGGAACCCTCGGGCCAGAAGGGTTTTGAAGAGAAAACAAGAAGAACTACCGAGCCCCTTTCCCCCCTGGCGGGGTTAGCGCAGTACCTGAATATTGGGGACCCACACTTTGGACATCGGGGCCCGAAGTTTTGAAGAGACACAAAAAAAGAACTACCGAGCGCTCCCGCCTGGGGGGGGGTAAACGCAAATACCTGAAAGTTTAGACCCACAATTTTTGGGCATCGGGCCAAGGGAAATTTAAAAAAGAGGCCCCAAGAAGAATACCCAGCGTCCCGCCTGGGGGGGTAAGGGGCAAATACCTGGAAAATTGAGACCTACACTTTGGACACGGGCCAGAAGTTTAGAAGAGACACAAAAAGAAAATACCGAGCGCTCCCGGGCCCGGCGGGGTAGCGCAGTACCTGAAAATTTAGACCCACACTTTTTGGGCATCGGGCCAAAAAGTTTGAAGGACACAAGAAGAAAAATACCAAACGCTCCCGCCGGCGGGGGGAGCGGGGAAAATACCTGAAGATTGAGACCCACCCCTTGGGGCATCGGGCCCGAAGTTTAGAAAAAGACACAAGAACAACTACCCAGCGCTCCCGCCTGGCGGGCGTAGCGCAGTTTCCGAAGATTGAGACCTACATTTTGGGCATCGGGCCAGAAGTTTAGAAGAGGAACAAGAAGAAAATACCGAGCGCTCCCGCCCGGGGGGGGGGTTTTTTTTTTGCCAAATACCTGAAAAATTTAGGGCCTACCCCTTTTGGGAAAACGGGCCAGAAGTTTTGAAGAGAAACAAGAAGAAACCCAACAGGGGCCCCGGGCGGTTTTCAGTAAAAAAGCTTGGGGGAAACCCGGTGAGCAGGCAACAGAATGAAAGGTTGGGAGTTTTTTGTTGTTATTTAAAATTGGGAGTCCGGGGGTCCCCGGACCCCCCCCCTAGTCAGACCCCCCAAATCTTATCCAGTTTTTTGTAATCTATGAAAGGGCCCCGGGGGAGGGAAATTGGGGCCCGGGGCATGGCTTTGCTAATCGTAAAAGGCATTAAAAAGAAAAAATCCACCTCGCAAACATTTAGCTTTGAAAGAGCGGGAAAATCTTATCCCGAAACTAGAGGCGAGCTTGGCAAACGTCGTCCGGGGGACCTTGCCCCCCTTCCCCCTTTAAAGACCCCCCGGCGACCCATGACAATGACACAACGAACCCCCCCCCATAAAAAAGACGGGTTTACGACCGCGACGTTGAAAAAAAACCCCTTTCCCCCCCTTATCCTGGGCTGGTTTTTTGAAACCCGAGGGCCCCTTTCCCCCCCCTTGGTAGAGGGTGGGGCATTATGACCTAACCCGGGGGACGCGTTTTTTTTAAACCAAAAAACTGTAATCTATGGGTTTAATAAACAAGGCCCTTCTCCTCATGTTTGAAAACACGTATTTTAACTGTGTAAAACCATGTTCATCTTCCAACCCGAATTCCTCAAAACACAGTACGATCCTGGTCAGCGATCTCTGAGTCAGGGGAAGGGTAGGTTCTAGCTAGTACTGGTGGTTATGCCCTTTGGTGAAACCCTGACTTGTAACATTAGTTTTCAATATGGACGTTTGGCATTGTTTAAGAAATTAATGACTTGACAACCTGCATCCCACTGCAAGACAATATACACACTAGATTGATGTTACTGCATATATAACAAACTCAAAGAAAATTATATATAACACGGACATTTCTCTACGGCTCCAATGAACCTAGTGCTACGACGCAGGGGGGAGGAAATATGTCACATCGCGATGTTGTTGAAGACTGCGAGACAGGCAGGGGTGTGATCCAAACAAACTCTAAACTTATAAACTTAATTTAATCCACTTCAACCGCGTCTGGGCCCGGGGTAGAATTGGCCCAGAGCATGACTCTGCTAATCTTAAAAGGCAATTCAAGAGAAAAAGTCCACCTCGCTAACATCAGCTAGTATAAAAGGGTAGTATTTTACTCCCCGAAAATAGAGGCGAGCTCTGGCAATCGTCGTCGGGGACGTTTGCACACCCTTCCCTTGACGACCCCTCGACGACGATGACATTGACGACCGCGACGTGAGAGCCCCCTTTCCTCCCCTTATTCGTAGCTGGTTCTGACCAGCATGGGCCCCTCCTCCCGCACCCCCCTAGGTTAGAGTTGTGCATTATGACCTAACGGTTGACGCGTCCTTAATCAAAATTAAAAAAAAACAAAAGAAAGCTCTAGGTTAGAGTGGTGCATTATGACCTAACGGTTGACGCGTCCTTAATCCAAATAAACAAAAAAAAATCCTTTCGGATGGTACTTAAAGCCGTTGGTCCCCTTGGTACTTTTCGAAAGGAGTAGGCTACGTTCTAGTACCGGGTTTTTCTCCTCCCTTCTGTTCATACTCATCCTCATCTATCACCACTCATCGTCTCGAATAGCCTAAGTGCATTTATATGAGACATTAAGCAATATCCAATCGAAAGCAACAAAGTTTCCTTGATAAAATAGTAACATTATTTTGTAACCACCACATACACTCACACGTCTATGAGTTATATACAATTAACTTGTAAACGAACTTGTATTATTTAAACTTTTATTTCCCGGTCTGGGCCCGGGGTTGATTTCAATCTAGTTCCCGTTCCAGATGTCAAGAGTGGATTCAAGCAAAGATTGTTGGATTTGCGACAAGCATCTTGGGATGTGTTGCAAAATAACAAATTGCGTAGTGTGATGCCCACATTGACTAACAAAATTCGTCCACCTACGTCTCGACTCTCACGTAGAGAAGAGGTGGTATTGTCTAGACTTCGTATAGGGCACACACGCCTAACACACGGATATCTCTTAACCAGAGAAAAGGTTATTCCCATATGTGACACATGTGATGTACCTTTAACCGTACATCATATGCTAGCAGAATGTACCAAATATGATGCCTTGCGCATGCAATTTGATCTCTCCCAATCATTTGAAGAACTTCTATCATATGATAACGTCGACAAAATTTCCAAACTTCTCATCCAAAGTAATCTATTTTACAAACTTTAATTAACTTTATACACATTTCTTTAATTACTTTAATTTTATTCCCATACATAACTTTTGTATTGCTATTACTTTCGTCATCATTATTTCTTTTGTTATTTATTACTTAGAAAACTCTTAAATAAAAATAATAATAACATCATCATAATAAAAAATAATAATAAGAATAATAATAAAAATAATAATAATAAATAAAAAATAATAATAATAATAATAATTTCAAATTTAAGGTTTTCGCGGCCCGGTAAATAATTAACAAATTAATTGGTCGGGACATTTCGCCGCGTCGAATCTGTTTTAAATTGCTTTGACGTTTCAGCCAACTGTGTCTATCCCCCGAAAAACAAGATATTAATTCAAAAACTTACAAAATAAAAGCCCAGACAAGGGGGGTTACATAGAAAAAAAATCACAAAACAAACAGTTACCATGACCGGCCCCGCCTTCTATAAACATGCTTTTACATTCTTATGAAGCCCAAAAAATATCAATTTGAGAGTTTCTGGTACGTATACGATCACTTCGTCGGATTTCCACTTTCTTGGGGCTGATCCAGTTCTGGGACAGGGAGGACGAGAAGGTCTGTATTCGAAACCGGAAGTAAGATTTTCGGGGATAATGCAACTATTTTTGATACGGCCCCAGCGTTGGAGTTGTCTTGAATCCTTTCAATATAGGCGCCCACGACCCGCTCAGCTTAAACCCAACATCACCATTAAAATTGTTTGGTGTTTTAGCAATTTTCAATGGACTCTCTAACCCAATTTTGGAAGTAAACGAGGCTCTTTGCAAACTATTGTAGCACTCTCAAACAGAATTTCATGTTTGGATTGTTAACAATTTTCACAAGCATGTTTAGCCACCGCTGACTGTTCTTCTCGGCATGCCTACAATGAGCTTTTGTTCTTTAAGTCTTGTTCCCACTGTCCTGCATGTTTGGCCTATATAAACCAACCCACACTTGAAAGGGAATTTTGGTAACACCACTCTCTTGCAGTGGAATGATATCTTTGACTGGCTTCATCAAATTGGCTACCTTTTTCCATGGATTTATAAACAGTTTTGATCTCTTTTTTAGCTAAAATGCGCCCGTTTTCTGTCCGTCGTGTACTTCACGTAAGGCAGGAAGGCCTCGTGATGGTAATATATGATTAAAATCTTGTTTTCTGAGGATAGCCCACACACTTGAGCTGAAACGTCAAAAGCAATAAAAGCAGATTCAACGCGGCGAAATGTCCCGACCAATTAATTGTGTTTATTATTTACCGGGCCGCGAAAGCCTTAAATTTGAAATCATTTCGCCTCTAGGGGGAGGAAATATTTTATCAAACAAGAAATTTCGAGAAACTGCGAATAAAAGAGAAGTGGTCTTCCTGTGTGACCTTGCATTTCTTTGTCGCTGTAGAGATGAAGGTGTGATTCCAGTTTTTGCAAGAATATCTCACCACCTTATAAATTGTCATACTCGCAACATCTTCAAACGAGCTAGTGAAGTTTTGGTAAGGAATAAAAATCCACAAATGTCGTACTATTTAGACTATATTGCTCGACAAGCGTTCACACTTAGATGGAACTGAGTGCTCGTTGAGTCCTAACATGTGGTCTAAATAGATGCACTTACACCCCCAAAAAGCTTCAGGACATCCACAACAGGAAAAAGGCAGTGCAGTTAAGAATTTTGAATGTCTTCGGCTAAAGAGAGAAGAGTAATAAACCAACCCCAACACCAGGTAGTCCATAATTTGTCAAATACAGTGTTAGATGAGCCTACCTGAACGTTTTTGTCGAAAGGACTAAATTTTGCTGTCACTCCTAACCGTATTCCATTTGAAGAGATTATCAGTGGAGTAAAAGCGTCCTTGATTCGTCTGTCGGGACGCTGAAGCAGAGGAAGTTCGCCAAGAGACAACGAGAGTATTGAAAGCAGCGAAGCCTCCTGAAAAGAACCTTAGTAACAGGAACAAAGGGCAATCAAAGAGACTTCGAGAGAATGATTCAATACGAGTTCTTAAGTCAGACAAGGGTAATTCAACTGTGGTGATGGATTTAGTCGATTTACAGGCAGAAGATGGAAAATCTATTGCAAGGTAAAGCATACCAATTACTCCAACGAAGTCCCCCTAAGCAATAACCCTTTTAACAGCAAAACGGATTAAAGAATCACCTCTGGACGCAGTGGTAAAAAGGCGATAACCCACACGATGGTAGAACGCCGAGGATATATGGTCTTCCTAAAGTTCACAAGCCAGGAGTTCCGTTTTCGTCCAATTGTAAACGCAATAGGTTCCCCTACCCATGAGTTGGCTCGCCACTTGGCCCAAAAAAGATCCAACCACTTGTGCCAGATACCAAGTCATATATTAAGAACTCGGTTCATTTTATTGAATGTCTTAAAGACCTAACATTCGATGACCCCAAGACTTGATGGTAAGTTTTGACATTGTGTCATTGTTTACTAATATTCCAGTGCCAGAAGCAATGAAGGTGGTACGGGAAAGAATTCCTTTGGCAAAACACATCTCAGACTTAATTCAAAAATTGTCTGGAATCCACATTTTTTTGTTTTGAGGGACAAGTGTCAACAAACTGAAGGCACTAAAATGGCCAGCCCTTTATCTCCAGTAGTAGCCGATCTCTTTTGGATGATTTCGAGTCCAAAGCAACTGGACTCGGCCACACTGAAGCCAAGATTTGGTTGCGATATGTGGATGACATCTTTGCAGTTTGGCCACATGGTAGGGAAACACTAAATGCATTTTTGGTCTATTTGAATAGCATCCATCCAAGCATTCAGTTCACATGGAATTAGAGACGAATGGGCCCAAATAGCTTTTCTGGATATTCTAGTCACGAGAGGAACATACCTGGCCACGCCGTTTATCGCAAGCCCACTCATACCAACTTGTACCTGCATGAGACATCCCATCACCACCCGCCACAGAAACGTCTGTTATTAACACGCTGGTAACCCGAGCTTATTAAATGTCAGACGAAGCCCAAATTTTGGAAAAGGAAAAGGGTGTACTCAGAGAAGGCATTATTAACAATGGCTACAGTAATGCAAACCTCAACAGGGCTTTAAAAAAGGGCCCCAGAGACAAAATAACAGAGCGATAGTTGAAGATGAGGCTACCGGGAACATCACGAGAGCCTTCCTGCCTTACGTGAAGTACACGACGGACAGAATCGGTCGCATTTTAGCTAAAAAAAAAGATCAAAACTGTTTATACTCCATGGAAAAGGTAGCCAATTTGATGAAGCCAGTCAAAGATATCATTCCACTGCAAGAGAGTGGTTTTTTACCCCAAAATTTCCCTTTCAAGTGTGGGTTTGGGTTTTTATAGGCCAAACATGCAGGACAGTGGGAACAAGACTTAAAGAACATAAGCTCATTGTAGGCATGCTCGAGAAGAACAGTCAGGGGGTGGCTAAACATGCTTGTGAAAATGTTAAACAATCCAAGACATGAAATTTCTGTTTTAGAGTGCTACAATAGTTTTTGCAAAGAGCCTCGTTTACTTCCAAGATTGGTTAGAGAGTCCATTGAAATTGCTAAAAAACAACCAAACAATTTTAAAAGGTGATGTTGGGTTTAAGCTGAGCGGGTCGTGGGCGCCTATATTGAAAAGGATTCAAGACAACTCCAACGCTGGCCGTATCAAAAATAGTTGCATTATCCCCGACATCTTACTTCCGGTTTCGAATACAGACCTTCTCGTCCTCCCTGGGCCCAGAACTGGATCAGCCCCAAGAAAGTGGAGTCCGACGAAGTGATCGTATACGTACCAGAAACTCTCAAATGTGATATTTTGGTCTTCATAAGAATTGAACGCATGTTTATAGAAGGCGGGGCCTGGTCATGGTAACTGTTTGTTTTGTGATTTTGTTTTTCTATGTAACGCCTTGTCTGGGCTTTATTTTTGTAAGTTTTTAGAATTAATATCTTGTTTTTCTGAGGAATAGCCCACACAGTTGGGCTGAAACGTCAAAAGCAATTAAAGCAGATTCGACGCGGCAAATGTCCCGACCAAATTTAAATTTAGTTAATTAATAATAATAATAATAATAATAATAATAATAATAAATAATAATAATAAAATAATAACCTTGTAGGCCTACTGGTACTAGTTCTGGTGTAGTCTCCAAGGCTAATGGTGGCTCGAGTTTGCGAGTTGCGAGCCTACCCTCTATATATAAATATAATAAAAATAATAATAAAAATAATAATAATAAAATAATAAAATAATAATAATAATAATAATAATATAATAATAATAATAATAATAATAATAATAATAATAATAAAATAATAATAATAATAATAATAAATAATAAATAATAATAATAATAATAATAATAATAATAATAATAATAATAATTATTATTATTATTATTATTATTATTATTATTATTATTATTATTATTATTATTATTATTATTATTATTATTATTATTATTATTATTATTATTATTATAATAATAATAATAATAATAATAATAATAATAATAATAATAATAATCAATCACACCATTAACTCATCTAGTCAATTGTCATAAACACAGGCGGCGCAATATGACCTAACCGGTTGAAGCGCCCTAGTTTCTCACGTCGTCGTCTGGGCCCGGGGCAATTAAAGGAGTACTCCTTGAAACTAAAGGCGAGCTAGCATCATTTTTCACTGTTCATTTTTAGGAGTTTATGTTTTTTTTAAACGTGGCTTTTTTGTAATCAAATTTTTATTACGTCATGCTACCCAAACTTTTTGCGCTGTGTCCCTTTTTTGATTTTGTTTTTGCTACATTTTGGGTTAAGTCCCATATTAAAAATATCGCCAAAATCGTTTTTATGGTTTTTAATTAACGCATTGACTATTTCAACTTCATATTTTCCCTTTTTAAAAAAGTTTCATAAAAGTACAATTTAAGTTTTTTTTAAAAGACCTTTAGTTTTTTGGAAAAATTGACTTAATTTCCCCCCTCTAAAAAAATTTTGTTCCCCCCAAAATTTTTTTTCACAACCCCACATCTCACATTTCACCTGTATTTTTTTTTTAAAATTTTTAAACCCATAAAAAACAATATAACACGAAACACCCAAAAAAACTCATTTTTTAAAACTTTCAGAAATCACAGTATGTAATTTTAAACCTTAAACCCGGTTAAGACCCCTAAAATTCTCAACGCCCGTCGTCTTAAAAAAACAGGGGAAGGCGGTGGATTTAGGAACCCCCTCTTATCTGAAAAGCTTTTGTTGAGAGACTCTTTTTTCCTTTTAAATAACTTTACCCCAACAAAACAACTAGCTGGATTTTAAAAATTGGCGATGCGAGTGACCTCGAGTTCTGATCGAGCCCCCAACGTTTCCAACAAAAGTTTTCCCCAAAGAACTAGGGGGGTGGATTGAGTAGAAGCCCTTTTATCTGACAAGCCTGTGTTGAGAGACCCTTTCCATTTGTAACTTTATCACAAAAAAAACAACTAAACTGGATTTTTAAAATGGCGATGCGGTGCCCTATATTTCTGATACGGCTCCGACTTCCCCAAACCCAAAAAGTTTTGCCCGGGGAAGAAGCGGGCGGGGGAAATTGAGTGGGAATCCCTCTTATCTACAAGCGCTGGGGGTTTGAGGCACTCTTTCTCATTTATAAAATTCCCAAAACAAACAAACTAACGGGGGGGATTTTTAAAATGGCGATGCGAGTGACCGGGGGAGTTCTTTTTTCACCCCGTTTTTTTCCCCAACAAACTTGCCCAGAGAAAGCTAGGGCGGTGATTGAGTGGGAACCCTCTTATCTGACAACTTTTTGGAGACTTTTTTCTCATTTATAACTTTAAACACAAAAAAAACCCAAAACGATTTTAAAAAGGGGCGATGCGAGTGACCTATGAGTTTGATCGAGCCCCAACGTTTCCAACAAAAGCTTGCCCCGAGAAAAAGCTACAGGGGGGTTTGGTTGAGTAAAATTCCCCCCTTTTTCTGAAAAGCGCGTGTTGAAGACTCTTTCTCTTTTAATAACATTAACACAAACAAAAAAAAAAAAAACCCCAAAAAAGGGGGCCCGGAAAAAGTTTTAAAATGGCAATGCGAGTCCCCAAATGAGTTCTGATCGAGCCCCAAACTTTTCCCAAACTAAAAGCTTGCCCAAAGAAAACAAAGGGGGGTGGATTGAGTAGAACCCCTCTTTTGACAAGCGCTGTGTTTGAGACCTTTTTCTCCATTTATAACTTAAAAAAAACCCCAACTAAGCTGGATTTTTTAAATGGCAAATGCGAGTGCCTAGTTCTGATCGGGGGCTCCGACGTTTTCCAACAAAAGCTTGCCCGAAGAACTAGGGCGGGGGAAATTGAGTGAATCCCTTTTATCTGACAAGCCCCTGTTTTGAGACTTTTTCCCTCATTTAAAACCCTTAACACAAACAAAAAAACAAAACGGGGGAGTTTAAAATGGGCATGCGAGTGACCAAATGAGTTCTGATCAACTCCGACTTTTCCCCAACCCAAAAAAAAGCTTGTTTGAAAAAGAAGTTTAAGGGGCGGTGGATTGAGTAAATCCCTTTTATCTGACAAAGCGCTGTGTTAAAGCCCCTCCCTAAAAATTTTCATTAACCCCCAAACAAAACAACAAAATGGGTTTAAAAAGGGCGATGCGGTCCCCTTATGAGTTCCTATCGGGGGCTCCGACTTTTCCCCCACTAAAGTTTGTCCGAGAGAAGCAAAGGGCGGTGGATTGAGTAAATCCCTCTTATCTGAAAAGGGCCCCTGGTTTTGAGAAAACCCTTTCCATTTAAAAAAACATTACACAAAAAAAACAACTAAGCTGGAGTTTTAAAATGGCGTTTCGAGTGATTTTATGAGTTCTGTTTCCGGAGCTCCAAACGTTTCCCCAAAAGGGCTTGTCCGAGAGAACTGGGGCCGGGGGTTGAAGTTTTCCCTTTTACCCGACAAGCGCTGTGTTGAGAGACCCCTTTCTCATTTATCCCTTGCACTAAACAAAAAACTAACTGGAGTTTAAAAAAGGCTATGCGATGACCTATGATTTCCCTATCGACCTCCGCCCTCTCCAATTTAAAGCTTGTCCAAAGAGAATTTTAGGGGGGTGGTTTGAGTAAACCCCTTCAAACCTACAACCCTGTTTTTGAGAGACAATTTCCTCTTTATTTATAATATTTCCCAAAATTGAATTAAACCCCAGTCACGAAATAAGGGTTTTAAATATTTTAAATCAAAATGATTTTTGCTTTCCCCTATCTTTTTAAACATTTAGTTTTTCGAAAAACCTAAAAAATATATTTTAAAAAACAAACCCCAACACCATGTGTTTATAACCTTATAGTTTTTAAAAATCAAGGGGGAAACCCTAATATAAACTTATAGGGTTTTAAGCGCCCTAGTAATTTTGTTTCCCCATGTGCACATTTGTGTACGTTTAACCGACATCATATTCTACTGAATGTTCCAAATATGAATGCCCCCGCGCAGCATTTGGTCTCTCCAAAACATGTGAAAAACTTCTATCATAAAGGGGACATATTTCTAATTTTTCTCATTTAAAGTTACTTTTTTTTGAAAAGTTGGGTTTTTTTTTTAAACCCTTTAAACTTCATAATATTATTTTTATATATATCACTAACTTATTTCATTAAATTTCAATATCCCCCCAAACCCCGGGGCAAAAAAACCAAACCGGTATTAAACGCCCTATTTTTTTACGTCGTCGTTGTAGAATAGTAGTACTTTGCCTTTCTCAGCCTCAGGGATTTTCCCCTTTCCCCCCTCTGGGGGCCCCGGGGGAGAATTTGGGCCCCGAGCATGGCTCTGCCCAATCGTAAAAGGGGATTTTTAAGGGAAAAAGTCCACCTCGCAAAAATTTAGCTAGTTAGAGAGGAGTATAATTACTTTCTGAAAAAAGAGGCGAGCTCCCGGCAATCGTCCCCGGGGGCAACCTCCCCCTTCCCCCCCACGACCACCACGGAAACGAGAGAAAAGACACACGCACATGACCAAAAAACGAGGGCAACCCCCGACGTGAGAAACCCCTTTTCCCCCCCTTACCCCTTTGGGTTTGGGTTTTGGGCCACATGGGCCCCCTCCCCCCCCCCCACCCCCTTTTTGCTAGAAATGTTGCAAATTTTTACCTAAAAAGGGTTTACGCGTCCCCTTTAATTTCCCAAAAAACCCAAAAAATTCCCCCCCTTAAAAAAACCCAAACCCCCCCCCCCCCCCCCTAGGGCAAAGCAGGTCAACCGAGACTGAGGCAGTTCGGTTGTTTTTAAATAATAAAAGGTTTAATTAAGGAAAAAACGATGGGAGTTGGAAAGGGGTTTTGGGGGCTGGCAGTTTACATGGAGCGGGTATCTATAAATCTGACGGGCCCGGGGTGGAATTTGGGAGCATGGCTTCTAAGCTAAAAGCGATTCAAAAAAAGTCCCCCCGCGCTACATCAGTAGTAAGAGGGGAGGATATTACCCCTCGAAATAGAAGGGGAGCTCTGGAAAACGCCCGGGGACACCTTTCCCCGTTTACGACCTCCCGACGACGATGACAAAGACGATTTCGACCACGACCCCCGGCCCTGATTTTTGACCCGCATGGGCCTCTCCCCCCCCCATCTCCCATATTTGTAGGGGGTTTGGGAAACCCAGATGTGAAGGGGGGCTTTTTCTTTTTTCCTCTAAGCTCAATGTGTAAAACTTTAAAATAAAAAAAAAATCTCTGGTCAAAAGGGGGGCTTAATGATTGATTGTCCCAGAATGTGGACAAGTGAGTTTTTTTTAATGGTGAAAAGCCTGTCGTTTTCATCAAGTGTTTGTTGTTTTTTCATGCAAAAGGCAAAATAATAACCCCAGTTGTGAGTCGACCATCGTCTAACAACACAGGGTTCCCAAGCATTGGATTACGATCAACGGTCGGAGACTCGACAACGCATTTATTCACCTACCACGACTTACCTGAGGTTTAATTCATTTTGGGTAAATTGATACCAAAACCCCTCGGCTTATTTGAGAGTTTACCTAATTGTTTCATTTGTTTTAAAACTCTACACATTTCACGTCACTTTTGGCACTTTTTTTAGCCCTAGATTTAGTCATGTGAACCATTGTTTAAAGTTTTTTCTCGAGCTAAAATGGCTTTTATGATTTACATGGAAAATGATATTTCCAATTCAGGGGACTGTATTAAACTAAATAGGCCACAAACCAGGGGGGATGGAGACTTGCGCAACTGATTGGGGGGGAAAATTCCAGAACTTTTGAAATTCTTTGCCAGGTGGACTTTAAAAAAATTTGTACCCCCAAGTGCTTGTCAAAAATGTTAGTAAATGCTTGCTTGATGCAGCATATGCCAGTACACCACTGACTAGTGGTGAACAAAACCGTCGTCGTGTTCGTCGCCCTGAGTTGGAACAAAGATTGTGCATTGGCCATCCAAGGCAAAGAAAAGCAGCTTGTTTAAAAAATTTAAAATACATTCCTACATTTGAAATTTAATCAAGTTCAAAGCACAGAGGATCGAAAACGAGACGGAATTATCAAACTAGTAAGAGGCAGAGTCATGGAAGAGTATTGTATCTTCTATAAATTACTGCACCTCTTCCACGATGGTTGTGGAAAAGGATTAAATCAATTAGTGGGACGTCAGGTAAACAACCATACCGCTATCAAGGATGGCGGGACAATTTATTACTACTCCAGCAGACTGTGGCTTAGTACGGGTCACATTTGCATCGGTAAGCAGCCAATGCACGATACTTGAGCAGAATTTTTAAGCACACAAGCAGTGACAGAAGCTCCGAAAACTTAATTTCATCCTAAAACGATGAGCCCAACAACAGAGCGTTCTCTTTGTGGAACTCCGCATTGGCGTTAAGCTATTACGGTCGCACATCTGTGGGAGAAGACCAAAATGCACAACGGGGGGGGAAAAAAAAACCCCCAATGTTGTGCACCTGATGATCCCGCATTGGCCAGTTATTATTTATTTTTTTAATATTTATGGGTTGTGACATATTTCCGATGATTGGCGTAGTGCCATCCTAATTACACTGCTTAAACCCACAAAAGACGAGTCGATGCCGACCTTCATATCGCCCTATTTCTCTGCAAGTTGCTTTTGCAAAACTGTTCGAAAAGATGATCAACAAACGACTAATGGGGATGCTGGAAAACACTCGGTTATTGGCAAACGTCCCTCCAATGTGGATTTCGTCAACGTCGAGCACCATCGACACTGGGTTCGATTAGAGACTTATTCAAGAAGGGTTTGTGCATAAACAGCATGTTGTTGGCGTGCTTTTGACATTAAAAAGCCTACGGACACAACATGAGATATAATACTGTCTTCACAGATTCACGAGTGGGGTTTTCGAGGAGCACATGCCAAAATTTTTAGAGAACTTTTAAAAGATAGAACTTTCAAAGTGCGTTGTTAACAAGTTTTGTCAGACTCGTTCTCAATGTGAGAAACACGTGTACCCACAAGCTCAGTCTTGTCGGTATACTATTCGCTATGCATAAACAGTGTTTTGTGGATTGTATTCACAAAGAGTCCTAATGTCGTGCATATGTAGATGACATGGGAATCTTATGACAATCGGTAAATTTATCACAGCTCAAAGACAAACGTGCAAATTGGATTGAACAATAGAAGGGAATGGGCTAGAAAGCGGGGACCACGATCCCTCTCCGAAAAGACTCAGTGCATTCACTTTTGTCGTCTTCAGGAATTCAAAAATGACCCCACAACTCTTGGTAAACAATATTAGACTTCAATTCAAAACCCCAGTCCGTCTTCTCGCATGGTGTTTGACAAAAAGCTTAATGGAACACCACGTTGTTGAGTACGCAAAAGAGCATGTTGAAAATCAACCTATGAAAGTTTCCTCAGCAATACATCGTGGGGTGCAGATAAGGACTTGCATGTTGAGAATTTACGGATCTCTAGTTTGCTCCAAGATGGGACTATGGATGTTTCGTAACTCTTCAGTAAGTAACACAACCTTAAACTTCTTCTAGACACTGTCTCAACCATTGTGGTCTTCGTCTTGCCCCTTGGTTTGCATTTCGAACAAGCCGGCAGTCAGCTTTGTAGCCGAGTCCAGGTGTGTCCTAATTGGCAGAACGGCGAAACTCTTGATGGGACGTACGTAATAAAAATTAAACTCTATGACTAACCATACATCAAATCGGATATTTTAAGGTCAAATATGTCAGAAACTTTGATTAACAAACCAATGGCAACCCTTCCAACGGGGTTAAGATGTAAACTTTTGGTTAATCTGAAAGATTATAATCTGCCAAACAGTTTTTAATTTTGTTTTTGTAGCACTAACCCGCCCGCCTGGTCTACACAGAGTACGATATTCTATTTGACCCTTTGTCGTTTTGATAAAAACTTTACTTGCGATATGTATTCAAAATTAACTTAGAAAGATTTGCTGAGAACATCAAATGTTACTTAGGTATTCACAGATGGCTCAAAATGACAACAGGTTGGAAGTGCCTTTTATTGCTGCACCTAACTGAACGTTTCAGCAAGCGCCGTAGTGTCAGTTTTCACTGCACAGTTATTCGCCATCCGTGAAGCTCTAAATACATTCTACGTTGTCGTTGGGAGATACCTTTTTGTGTTTCAGATAGCTTAAGTACACTTCAAGCTATAAAAACTCATGTATCTCTAGTCATCATTTAGTACAAGACATCCAATTCTATTTAGAAAAACTAACTCTAAGGGATATATAAAATATTTTGCTGGATACATGACCACGTGGGCATAGAGGGAAAGAACACGCTGTATCGGGCTGATAGGAAGCTTCCCAGCGTCGCGACGTTGATTTTAATTCTATTCCCGTTCCAGATGTCAAGAGTGGATTCAAGCATAGATTGTTGGCTTGCGACACGCATCTTAGGGACGTGTTGCAAAATAACAAATGCGTAGTGTGATGCCACACATTGACAAATAAAATTCGTCCACCTGCGTCGCGACCTCACACGTCGAGAAGAGGTGTATTGTCTAGACTCGTATAGCATGGCACAAAAGCCTAACTTGACGGATATCTCTTAACCACGAGAAAAAAGATATCCCCATATGTGACACATGTGATGTATCCTTTAAACCGATTACGTCATTTGCTGGCAGAATGGATACCAAATATGATGCCTTGAGCATTCAATTTGAATCTCTCCCAATCATATGAAGAATTTCTATCAAGAGATAACGGCGACAAAACGTTGTCTAATTTATCATCCATAGTAATCTATTTAACAAAATGGTAAGTCAAAGCATACACATTCTTTAGGTTCTTTGTATTTTCATTCTCATACAGAACTTTTATTTTGCGATTACGTTTCATCACCATCAAGTGTATTTTGTTATTGTACACTAGAAAACAATCTAATCATCAAACATAACTTTTTGTTAATAAAACATTTCGTGGCACTTCATCATGTTGTTTTGGGAAATCAAGCACCAGCAAATTTAAAAAGCTTATTCAGTTGTCAAAAAATAAAAATAATTAATCAAAACAAAATATGCAATGCTCATGTTGGGATTTTGTAGGCCTTCAAAATGAATGATTCATTTTGAAATCGAAAATCAAATCATACTTAAAAAACTACATAAAAATCATTTCTCTATACAATATAAAAAACTTGTATATATTAATAAATAAAATAAATAAATAAAATCCTTGTAAATCACGACAAACTAAGATATAAAATATATAACTTGAGCAAAGTTTGAAATGTGTGCACACCCTACTGTATCATCTCCTGAGTACGATATGTTTCGATAATGTGTTATTGAACAAAAATAAGAAACAACCGTTTTTTATGTTTACTAATTGACACAGTTTGCTACTAGTCTCCAAATTATAATGGCATAGAAACCCAAAGTAAAAGCACAGCAAAGAGGAGCTGTGTATACTTATAAACACACTCATCCACCAACGCGATTGTAAATACCGTTTCACGAGGGCGGGCCTAGTAACAGAGTCGATAAAGAATTTTTTCCCGTTGATACTTCTTTATCGACTCTTCTAGAACCAAAACACCGTTAGAACAAAATAATGTTAGGCACGGAGGTTCTTTTATCTGAGCTCTTTGCTCCGACGCCAAGACCAGGGCCACATGGAGCCGGATTGTGGGGAAAATACACAGTTATAATGGAGAAGAAATACATTTAAAAATAAACACCCAGTCATTTAAGGAAGTGAGTTGTCCAATACTAACTATAGTAATATTTTAAAAAAAAGTTGTAAACAATTAAAATAAATATAAATTAAACTATTGTGCACTTTTTTCTTAGGCGGGGCACCACAAATGTGAAATTCGCCGCAGCCGCGTAAGAAAATAATGTTTTATGTTTAAGGGCTGTGGAAAAGCATTGTTGAGAACAGACGCCAGTTTTTGTCAGTCTTGATTGGATTTCACACCTACAAAGCCGCGTTTGATTTCTCTGGACTAAATTACATTTCATTTTGTAATTCGGAGAGAAGAATAAACACAGTTTGTGTTGATAACGAACGAAGAAGTTCTCTCGGGTTTGGAGGATGTTTGTAGGGCGAGCTGTTCTTTCAGATAAGTAGGATTCTTGGATTCGGTCATCGGTTTATTGTCTGGGCTGGTTGGTTCTTCATCTGCCGACAATATTCAGCAAGCCAGACTTGGATATTTTGAAAGTGTTTTACTTTTCTCTTGTAACTCATGGATGTCAACGCTCAAATACCTATATTAGTTCTATTCGTTTGGACGTTTGATCTTTTCAAGCTCACTCTCCATGCGATCGAATGCTGGTTCTGTCCATCACATGCATGTCCCACCAATCCCCGGGGAAGAATTTTGCCTAGAGCATGGCTCTGTTAATCATAAATGCCTGGGAAGAGATAAAGTCCATCTCGCAAACAAACAGCTAGCAATAAGAAGATTATTCCCTAAAACTAAGGGCGAGCTCTGGCGGTAGTCGTCGGGGACTCCCCCCCCTCCCCCTAAACCCATGACGACCTCCCAAAGACCCAAAGACAATAACGACCGCGACGTTCGAAAAAACCCTTTCCTCCCCCTACCCGTGGGTGGTTCTGACCAGCATTGACCCTCCTCCCATATGCCCCAGGATAAAGTGTTACATTATGTCCTAACGGTTGACGCGTCCTGAATCACAAAATAATAAAATATCGGGTCTGATTTGGCCCAAAGCATGGTTCTGCTAATAAGGCAATTCAGAAACCAAAGTGGTCTGCTAGCGTAGGGGAGTCCGGAGAATATTACTACCCGAAACTAGAGGCGAGCTCTAGAAATGTAGTAGGGGACACTCCTTTTTCCATTGACGACCTTACTGTGACAGTGACATGACGAACGATGATGAAAACGATGATGACCGCGACGTGGGTCCCTCCTTTCCTCCCTTACCCGTGGCTATTTCTTACTACAGGGCCCCTACTCCCCATATCGCCTAGGCTCAGGGAGCTCATTATAACCTAACGGTTAACGGCCCTAGATCCAAAAAAACAAAAAAAAACATTTCTAGGGCTTAAATCGAGAAAATTTGTAGATAGCCCCAACTCGGTCTTGCCACTTAGGTGTCGACATGTTCAATGTTTGATATTTAATTAGTTTTAGCACTGAGTTTTTTCCAAAACAAATAATCTAACGAAAATTGTTGAAATTAATTCTTTATTGTTAATAACATGAGCAAAGGAGGTCAAAGTGAAAGTTTGTTTAATTCGGCATTACCCTATTTAAATGTTACCTGATAATTAAATAACATATTATTCTTACCCGTCCTCGAAGCTTGTTTGTAAAAATAGATTTAACTAAAGCGTATTGTCTCTAACTTTTATGAATCCACCGTTTTCTATGACGCCCTGTTTTATGCAACTGCAAAGTACGCCCATTAAGTATTGAGCTTTTAACGAAGTGACTCGACCCTTAAGTACATGTCTATTAATTTTCTTTAAAACCATGGCCCAATCAGCGTCAGGCTTGGCTAGCCGGCTCGATAAGCCCGGGGAGCAAGGGGAAAGTGGTGGGAACCTCCCACCACCTACCAGACTAAGTTGGAAATAGGGCTCGATAATTATTAATCACAGGCGGAGCAATATGGGCCTAACCGGTTGAAGCGCCCGAGTTTCTCACGTCGTTGTTAGCCAGGTACATTAACGTGTAAGCTCGTGTAGGGTAGGGTGTCCGCTAAAGGTTTACCCGGCTACAATGAAACACTCGTGGATGAGATATTTGCAGATGTGGTTCATCCAATGAGGTTAACCTGGAGACGCAGATCCTGAGCCAGTGCTCTCGGCTGAGGCAGGAGATCCACACGGATTTTAATTGTTCTTTTCTTTATAAACTTGAAACAATTTATAATACATAAACACACCATAAATTCATTTCACAAACTTTTAATATCACAGGCCGCGCCATATGACCTAACCGGTTGAAGCGCCCTAGTTTCTCACGTCGTCGTTCGCCTGGTCTATGTAAAAGATTCGTTTATATTTTCTTCTATCACCCAATTTACATTTTACTTTTAATTATTTTTGTCAATATTTTTCACAGTAGACTTTTATTTCATGTCCTAAATAATTTCGATGGTGACATTGCCCCCAAGCCCTGAAACAAGAGGAGAGATCTTGCAGTCGTAGTCGGGGATCCTTCCCCATCCCCATCATGGGATTAACCTCTATCTCCCCTAGTCTAGAGTGGTGCATTATGACTTAACGGTTGACTCTCCCTTAATCTCAATAAAATATGACAATAAAAATGTCATTAACAAAACAAAAACCATAATTTATTCAATAACGATATCACATGCGGCGCCATATGACCTTTATTCGGTTGAAGCGCCCTTTAGTTTCTTACGTCATCATCACAACATTTGATTTGGTTTGTCACTCCAGGCCACGGGTTCGTGTCCAGCGTAGGGCATGGGTTTTAGTAATTGTGCTGCACCCTTACTGGCCCTCATCGTCTCGAATACCAATAATGCAATAATGCAAATAAATAAATTAAACCACCAGCTGTTTTACAGACACTCTAACTGTTTTGGTTTATTTGGATTAAGGACGCGTCAACCGTTAGGTCATATTGCACCACTCTAGCCTAGGGGGGTGGGGAGGAGGGGGCCATGCTGGTCAGAACCAGCCACGGGTAAGGGGACGAAGGGGTGTTTCTCACGTCGCGGTCGTCATCGTCTTTGTCATCGTTCGTTGTGTCATTGTCATCGTCGCCGGGGGGTCGTCAAGGGAAGGGGGCAAGGTCCCCGACGACGATATTCCTGACAATATAATAAGTCTTTTGAAAAGATTTCTTTGACAAAATCCAGTTCCTTAATTTATTATATTATAATTAAGTCAATTTCTAATTATAGAATCAAAAATAAAAATCGAATATTATACACTTGGATACCTTCATAATATTTCAGCTCCTTTTTATCTTTTTGGTTCGGTATTTCCAGTCTGTCCTTGGACAATGCTCGCTCGTCGGTGGTGGCGCCATCGACAGGGTTGGCTTGGTTCTCTCTGTTACGTTGTGTGGCTCGTTGGTCTTGTTGTGTGGTGTGGCTCGTTGGTCTTGTTGTGTGGCTCGTTGGTCTTGTTGTGTGGCTCGTTGGTCTTGTTGTGTGGCTCGTTGGTCTTGTTGTGTGGCTCGTTGGTCTTGTTGTGTGGCTCGTTGGTCTTGTTGTGTGGCTCGTTGGTCTTGTTGTGTGGCTCGTTGGTCTTGTGGTTAGCGTATCTGCTTCCAATGCAGAAGGTCCAGGGTTCGATTCCCGTCAAAGTCAGAATATTTGAACTTCTATTGGACTTTGGTCCATCAATTCTTGTCTTTTAGGAGTTTGTAAACGGTGACTTTGGAGCCGTCAGCAGCGTTTTGAATGCTCAAGCAGATGGGAAAGGGTCGCTCAATCTCATGTACCTACATATTGGGGATATGTGCCTTACCCTGTACCCGCAGGTCCCGTTCTCGGTTCAATATCTTTAGTTGGTCATTCACACAAGATGGTACGCTCAGCATCTCTATGGCCGGCAAGGATGATGGATGACCACTTGTATGGGGCGCCATATTGCGTCTATTGATCTTGTGCTGATGGAGATGCAATCCTCCACTACATGCCCATGTCGATGAGAGTGGTGTTACGTTCCTGCAGATCTACAGATTGCAGAAAGTCTCTGAATGAGCTTGCTTTTCTGTGTCTTCCTGTATGTGCCGTTAGAGTTGAATATGGCCAATTATTCATCGACGACACGATATTCCAGCCACTCTGCAAGGTGTACGAGTTTACTGACATCAACCAGGTTGATTACTGACTTGAGAGCGCTCTGCTTCATTTTAAATGCTCTTGCTTCTTGTCATCATGGCAATTGTTTACCGCTTGCTCAAAGAGAAGGGTGCATTAAGGGAGGTATTCTTACTGAACATACAATCTTGCAAGAATCTGGTTATCTTTTCCTCTCTCGCAGCATAGGCAGAGTTCCAATCTGCAACGCGCTCATCAGAGCAGGCGGACTGTAGGCACCCACCTGTGTATAGGTGGGTGAAGCTTGGTTGAATGGACAGGAGTCAAACTCGAGCATACATAAGACCAAATCCCGCACGCATTGCTCATCTTCTCGCATCTGTTTCGCACCGCATTCCACGTGCTTCGACTTTTTAATTTTTAATTTATTTTTGGCCATGGCTTTATCAGCCGCACCGACCGGGCCACATTATTCACATTTCTGGAGTGCACCAGCTGATGTTTTTCATTCTGGAGGTTGTAGAGCCAGCCAGACTTTATGTTGCTGCCCTTTTTCATGGTGCACTCGATCCACATGACCCAGACCATGTTAGAGTAGGGGTTGCCTGTAATAGACTGTAATAGAAGTCAGTACAAAAAAGGCGACCTGATCAAAGAAGCAAGCTGTCAGCATTGCCCAGAATTCAGAAAGCCATCTTCCATACTTATCTTTGAACGCAACCAACCTCGGGAGCATGGCACTGCACTAGGGCCAGTGGAAGAGAGCTATAGGATGATGATGACAGCAACCTGAAGGTGGATATTTTATTGAGAAAAGCAGGTATTCTATGGAATCGTCTGTTTCCGAATATTGTATGGCAGGATGCCTCGATTCAGACTGATCATACTTCTCAAGGGCACATTTTGGTCTTAATTACCAAGTCAAAACAGTGTTACAGTGGTAAAATAACGTTAATTTTCAACGAAAGACAATTTGTGACTTCTTATATTCGGTTTTTATTTACGTTGTAGTGTCATTTGTAATAGAAAATTTACTGAAATACCATCTCATGGTAAAATGATGGTACTTTGCAGCAAGAGATCCTTGTGGGGGTAGGCCTCCTTGCTTTTAGTGCAAACGTAAAATATATTTTGCTATACTGGATGGCGGCCATTTTGGATTTATGTGTCAAAATGATTTTGTAACGTCAAATTAACGTCATAATCTGAATCATAGAGGCCTATTTACAAGAAAAAGTGTATTTGTACTTTATTCTAGATGCTCTGGTTCAAAACTTAAAATGTCACAATGGCGCCGGTGGCCATCTTGTATTTTTGGTTCAAAATGGCGTCGAAGCGTCAAACTTATATCATATTCAGAATCTTTGTGGTCAGTTTAAACGAAAAAATGTCTTTGTACATGATTCTACTTGCTCTGGTTCAAAATTTAATTTTTCAAGAGTGTGCCCGGCAGCCATATTGGATTTTGGCCTCTAGTAAAAATTGCCGGGATTTTTGGGAGAGACATGAAAGCTTTTTTTTCTAAATGGTCCATAGTAGTCAAATCAATCGTCAAACCATCCTTGCGAAAAAATGGTCACGGAATTCAAGATGATGACCTAACTACACTCTAACAACAGACGACTAATATTTAGTCATTTTTGACGTGCCTTAATTGCACCCTTGTTATAGTCAAATATATATGACTAATTTTAGTCACACAAAGATGTTTAAAAATATTCGTTTTTTAATCACTTTATACTGACTAATTGTAAAACGACTAAATTTCAGCCATTGAAAGATGACTAAATTTCTCCCCTGGAGGTGCATAAATCCCCACCCCCACCCCGCCATCCGAGGGTGGGGGTGGGAGGTTTGCAGTTGGCAACGGAGGGAGGAGAGTTGGGAAGTGAAAGATGAGGAGTTTTGATGTAGTTATTTCTTAAAGCTAGTGTTACACCATGATTATGTTTACCATGGCAAACCTCCGGGGGTGGGGGTGGAGGTGGGGGGGGGGGGGTTGGCACCTGGCAACGGAGGGAAGAGAGTTGGGAAGTGTAAGATGAAGAGTTTTGATGTAGTTAAGTCTTAAAGCTAGTTTTCAAAAATCCATGATAATACTAACCTGAAAACCTGGGGGGGGGGGGATTGGTTGTGGAACCCAAAATTTTTAAAATTTTTCAAAACAAAATTGTGTTGAGGCAGTGAGGGGTTGGCTATGGTAGGTGGGTTATCATAAAAAGGGATGATAGTGTAGGGTGCAAATTTACAGGGATCATAAAAATCATTGGATGGGGGTAAGGGGTAGCAAAGGGTGAGGAAAAGACATTTTCTGAAAAAATAAGAGGTCCCGGAGTATAGTGGGCCCTACAATAGCGAAAAGGCCCCATCTTAGGGGCGTCATTGTGACACACCTGACACAGGTGAAAAAGGTAGGCCAAGGTTGGAAAAAAGGGTATCAAATTTTGTGAGATTGTTTTAATCAGGATCTCCCGTAGGCATAGTATAGGGCCTATAATAAAAGTATAGAATAATGGCATAGAAATTGGGGAATTTTTTAAATCCATTGTAAAATTTAAAGCATGGGATAAGGGAACGGCTAGGTGGGCAAATTTTAAAATTTAAAAGTCAATTGTTTTTTAGTCCTGGGTTTTTTCCTTCCCGCCAAATGCTGTTAATTGGCTCTATTTTTTAAAATTTTTTTATGTTGAACTATGGCTTTTTGCATAATATAAAAAATTTTTTTTGCAAGAAAAATAAAAAAAACAAAAAATCACCCCTCTGGTTTTAATTTAAACATGAAAAAAATAAAGGGCCCTGCAGGGGGGGCATAGCTACATAGGCCAAATTAATGTTATTTAGTTTTTAAAGACTTTTAATTGACTTTTAATTTAAAAGGCCTTATCCGAAAGGTGATTGTCCCTACATTGACAAAAAAAAATTTAAATTACTTATTTTTTTGTTTTCCCCCCCCCCCCCTTAGGCTAGAGTGGTGCATTATGCCCAAGGGTTTTGACGCGTCCTTAATCCAAAAAAACCAAAAAGCTCTGGCAATCGCGTGGGGGACCTTGCCCTTTCCCTTGACGACCCCGGCGACGATGAAATGCACAACAAACAGACAAAGACTAGACGACCGCGACGTGAAAAACCCCCCTTCCTCCCCCTTACCCTGGCCGGTTCCCCAGCATGGGCCCCTCCTCCCCCCCCCCTTAGGCTAGAGGGTGCTTTATGACCAACGGTTGACGCGTCCTTAATCCAAATAATAATAATAAATAATTTTTTCTTCATCTAAATTTTTTTTTGATATTTATACACTTAAAAACCCATCTAACATCAAACATACCTGCATTAGCTCTTCTCATTTATTTTCATTCACAGGCGGCGAAATATGCCCTAAGGGTTTTGAAGGCCCCCTAGTTTCTCACGCGTCTCATCGTCTCGTATTTTTTTTTAGCGGAAAAAATTCAAAGTAAATTGTAGAAAAATTTAAAGAAATTTAAATGTAAAAACGTAGTGTTACGTAGGTATTTTAAGATTTTAGGTAGGTAACAATTTCTCGTGCAAGCATAGCAACACAAGTTGTTGACAATCCCCAGTAAAGACTTGAAGAAGTAGGTGGGGTCCCGTACAGTATACTTGAAAGTACAGTAAGGCACCCATCCTTTAAAATTTTCTGCAAATAACACATTCTTATTTCGAACTGGGGTTTTAAAAAAATTGTAGTATAGGCTAAGTTCCTGTGGGACTTCTCAAAAAAATAATGACAGGGTAGCTGGGGCCTAGGCTTTTTAAAATTTCCACCATAAAAAACCAAATGGAGTATAAAAAAATTTTTGTGAGGTGACAACACCGTCCCGTTCCCGTATGTTAAAAACCACCCCCTTGTTACCTTTTGGTTATGCTATCAATTCTGACTTAATGAAAAAAGTTTTGTCAACATTACATAAATCATTTTATCATGAACCATAGCTTCAATAGGCTATACACATAACTTTATTTAAAAAAATTAACCAATGTAAAAAATTTGGAATCAACAAAACCAATAAAATTTACTCCCCAGTCAAAAACTAGCCCCCTCTTCCAATTTGGCCCTTTGGTCACAGCCTCCTGAAATTTTCTGAAACCTGCTCTTAGACTTATCAAGCCAGACCTCCGTATGTATGGGATTTTAAAATTTTTATACAAAAAAACAAAATTTTCTGCTTAAAATTTAAAAAGTTTTTCATGTTAGGGTAACACTATCACACGATTCCACCAAATACTTTGTTTTAACGACCAGGAAAATTGCACTTCAAAAAAAGTTAACCACTTCAAAATATTAAAATTTTTGGGCTGTAACGGATGTTAAAATTTGGGAAAAAATTTTACACTAAAAGTATTTCTAATAAAAAGTCCCCCCCCCCCCCCCCCCAAGAGGTGAAAAAAAAAATTTTAAATTATAATAATTCACAAGGAATCTTAAAATCCCTCTAGTTTTTTACTTCTGAGAAAATTTCAAAATTAAATATTAAAGAAAAAAATAGTGTGTAGGCCAAAAGGGGTTACAGTGCTTTGTAAGGGATTTTCGATGACTTAAAAGTCGTTATTTTATTTTTTGTTTCATAATAATTTGTCTTCAAAAAAAATTAATTGTTTTATATTGCTTAATAAAATACCATTACTTTTAATTTTAAATAAGTAGGCCCTCCCATTAAAGAGATTTCAAGCTGGATTTTAGGCCTACAAGGGTGTTGCGTGAGTGCGGACAAAAAAAATTCTTTTTGGTTGTTATTTCTGATGTTATTAATATATTAGAGTCTGGGGAAAATTTTTTTTATGCAAATTTAAGTTGTATATAAAAAATTTTAAATTTTTTAAAAATTTAAAATTTAAAAAGCTTTAGGGTAGGTACTATAGGTATTTAATAAATTCATTTTTATAAAAAAATTAAAAAATAGGCCTACATAAAAAAAAAAGAAAAAAAAAATACAAAAAAAAAAAAAAAAAGAAAAAAACAAAACAATAAATGAAAGGGATAATTAGCCCCGTTCACTTTAAATTAAACATTGTCCATGTAAAAAAAAATTTAAAAATGTCCACAGTTTTGGTACCTACCTTATTTTTTGGAATTTTTGGGTTTTTGATTCCCTAGTTTAAACCCTCATGATTTTAAGGACTTGGTCTTTTTTGTGTAAGGGAAGTTACAACGGGTTGTTTTTTAATAAAATGGTGATTATTGAAACCTAAAGTTGCCTGAAACTTTTAAGTTGGAATTGTAAAAACAAGCCCCAGTCTTTGTTCCTTCATACACTCACTCTGTTAGAAGATCCACCCTTAGTCACAATTTATAAAACTTAACCATTTTATTTATTTCCCCTACCCCTTTTGAAATACACAGTAAAAACTGCTAAAAACTAGGCCTAAAAAATAATGCTAGAAAAGTGTTTTAGGGTTTTTCGTAACAAGGAAGAGTTACAAAAACAGTTAGGTAGGCCCGGGAAAAGCTAAAAAAAAACTAATAAAAAATTTTTAATTTTTTTCCCCTAAAATTTCCTGTTTTGCGGAATGGCTTCCAGTTCCCCAAAAAAAATTTTAAAAAACAAAAAAAAACTAAAATAAGGGGGGTGTATCAACCTCCCTTTTATAAACCCATCCCCAGTCCCCCCTTTTTTTTGTCAAAAATTTTCCCCGGAAACTTTCTGGAAATTTTCCCAAAATTGACTCTTTCCAAAAAACCCCATCATCTGGTACCGTAACTTACACCATTTACCCATAGTAAAGTAAAAAGAAAAAACTAGTAGCCAAGGTGGGATAGCCCAAAATCAATTGGCAGGTGGTTTTAAAGTTGGGAATAAAAATAAAACTAAAACTTTGAAGATCTAGGCCAAAACCTCAGTTTGTACTTGTGGCCCTGGGCCCTAGGCAGACATAGAAAATAGGGCCTAATGGGCCCAAGGCCGGGGGTCTAAGCCAGTAAATTTTGTGGGCCCCATGACCACATACTAAAATTTTTGCCACAAAAACATGATTATTCTAAGTTTATAAATAGGCTTAGTCCTTCCTAAAATAGCGACTGCCCGTCCCTACCAACAGCGCATAAGCCTTTAAAAATATTTTAAATAGAAACCATAGCCTACCCAAAAGGGTTTTTGGTATGCTAGTATTTTTTTGTTGATATAGGCCAGCTTAGTTTGGGGCCGGGTTTTTTCAGCTTGACTTATGTTTTTAAAACGTTAGCTACCTACGGTGGCTATTATGTTTTGAGCTCAAATTTGAGGGGAAAAATCGGGCGCTTCATACGTAAGTTTTCCATAATTAAGTTAGGTAGGACGTTAGGTACATATCCTAGTCTACTAAGGGGCCCAAAACCGGGCACTGAACAGACATGATAGGTATACACATAGCCGAGGCCAAAGCTACAAGTGTCAAGTAGGGTAGGCTAATCAAAATTTAATTTTATTATAGTGAACTGCATTGGCCTGCCTAGCCCAGGGCCCATATTAAAACCCAAAGGGCTTATTCAAAAAGTAAAAAAAAACAATGAAGTTTTTCTGTAGGCAGGCTAAATTTTTTGATAGGGTTAAAAGGCCCAGGGGCCTTTAAAAAAAATAAAATATTCAAGCCTCGTTGAAAATTTCAAAGTTCAAACACTAGACGTGTAGTAAATAACAAAAAAGCAAAAGATGGTTTACATAAGTCACGTCCTAGAAACCCAAAAACCCCCTAAATGCGGCCACGAAGGGTAGAATGTGAAAATGGTTGCACACTTGGGCTTTTATACTTTCCCTTTAAAATTTGAAATTGGGGTTCAACCCTGTAAGCATCTTGGACAAGGAAAAGTGCTTTTTTGTGTGTGTATGCAGTACCTAATACAAAATTTTAAAATTGGGGGAAAGTCAAGCAGGGCTAACCCAGCCTAATGGGAGACACCCCCGGGGGGGGGGGGGGGGGGAGAAAGTTTTTAAATCATAGTAGGTAGGGGAGGGGCCCATAATTAAATAATTTCCGGGAGGCCTAGGCCTCCGGTACCGGTAACTTAAATTGCAGTATAGCGTGCCATACATTTTTCAATACAAATTTAAACACCGCAAGGGAATTTGGGCCTAGTTTAAAGTTTGAAAGGCCAAAATTGAAAACTTGTACCGTAGCCTACCCCACCACCCGGGAAAAAAAAATCACATCCCTAGACCTCTTTTAGCCACAGGGACCCCAGGGGAAAACCTCAAGGGCCCACTAGGAAAAGGCTAGGGCTAGGCCGTAATCCACAAAAATTTTTCGAGTTCGCCCAGATATGGGAAATGCGCTGGATTGTCTTAAAAAGCAGTAGGCCCAGGTCTAGGTACTCTTTGGGTGGTAGCCCCAAAATTTACAACACTACGCCAACTGGCGGTCGACAAACCCTTTTTCACTAAAAACTCCACCTACAAAAACCTTTAACGTTCTAATTTAAATATAAAAAACTTCCCAAAGGAAAAAATACTTTTGTTTGAAATGCGACGTTAAAGGTTTAATTGTTTTTAAGGGAAAAAAAAATTGGGGGCATACCATCCGAAAGATACCTAGGTCTAGGCCTACCCAAGGGCCCAGGGCCTAGAACCTGAAACCCCGGACTTTCTGCCCAAATAGCTGGTGGCCTAGGCTCCCCTTTCCCAGGGATATAGAAGAAGATAGACTAGGGTAGGCCAGGTCCTGCCCAGCCTAGTAGGCCGACCACACAGGATGGGTTCTGTTGGTGATGGGTTTGGCCCAGGGTAGGGCTTTTTTTTCAAAAAGGTAGGCCTAGGGTTAGCCTTTTTGTATTTTAAAATCCCTTGCTAGGCCCCATTTGCTAAAACATGGCTAGGCCCAGGCCCTAGGCCTAGCTAGGCTTACCGATAGGCCTAGGTAGGTAGGCCTGGCCCCGGCTTTGTGTAGGGCCTAGGCTATCCAATTCAATGCCCTAGGCTTGTTATAGGTTTTTAATGTTAGGACTTGGCTAGGGCTTTTGGATAGGCCTATAATTTTTTTTTTCGTACCTGTATTTTTCTCATGGGAATAATTATGTAGAAACTGGTCGTAAGAATCTCCTTCGAATTTTACTTGGTGGGGACACCTATTGAGTCGGGAGGTACGAGCCACAAAAAAATACAGGGCCTCGAAAATAGGCAAAATCCATTTCTTGTTTAGAAACAATTTTCGTTCATTAATACTCGTGTCTTTACGTTTATAAATTTATATTAAAAACATATCAAACGATAATAGCTAACCCCTTTTTTTTCCCAAAGCCAAAAAACGACGGCAGACCGCTTTTTTTTGACTTTTTTAAAGAAAGGGAGGGTGGAAGCGGGTAGCCAAACGGCCCAACAAAACTTGAGGCGGCAAACTTGAAAAAAAGTGAAATTAAATACCTAAGTTTTCAAAGTTACATTTAGGCCTACTACATTTTACCGGAAAATTTAAATTTAATTTTAAATTTAAATTTTCAAAATAAATAAAAAAATAAAAATAATATAAATAATAAATAAATAAAAAAAATAAAAAAAAAAAGACGTAAATAAAAATAATTAAATAATAATTTATTAATTCCCAACAAAAAATGAAAGTCCTTGGCCTACGTATATTCCCGTTTGGTTTTCATGAAGAAACTTTAATTTTTTGGTCCTTTGGTCTTGTGGTTAAGGGTCAGCTTCCAATGCAGAAGGGCCAGGGCGATTCCCCCCTACGGTGAAATTGCTGAACTTTTTTACTTATTGGTCATGCGGTCGTCAATATTGTGGGGCCCCGGTACATGGTTTGGGTTGGGCTGTTTAAATTAAAATTTTCCCTTTCCTTACTCATTTATTAAAGAAAGTATCGCCCTTTTTTAATCAAGCCTTAGGGGAACGGTTCATGATGAGTATAGGGAATTTTGGGGAGATAAAGCGACAAATTTTTGTATTCCCCTTCGAAGTAATATTTTTTAGAATAAATTTATTTTACACAAAAAAATAAAAAATTTTTTAATTTTTTTTTTTTTTTTTTAAAGTTATCATTTTTTAAAACTGTATATTTTTTTTTTAAGCTCAATTTAATTTAAAATATCCCAGAGGCACAAAATGAGTACCCGTTGAAGCGCCCCCAGTTTCCCCGTCGTTATAGCCCAAGCTCTCAGTATAAAAAATATGTACTTATTTTTCCAGTATAAAATAGTTTCTGATTTTAAGTGTCTAAGTTTTATTTTTTTTAAAAAAATTTTTTTTTTTTTTAAATTTTTGTTTTTTTTTTTTTTCCCCATCCCCCTTTTTTTTTTTTTTTGTTTTTTTTAAAAATCTTTCTAAAATCTTTTATTTATTTTTTTTTGGGGGTTTTTTTGGGTTTATTTTTTTTTTTTTGGTGTTTCCCTTCCCTTTTTTTTTTTTCCTTTTTGTTTTTTTTTTAATTTTTTTTTTTTTATTCCCGGTTCCCAAAATTTTTTAATTAAAAATTTTTTGAATTTCCTTTTTTTTTTTTTTTAAATATTTTGTTTTTTTGTTTTTGTTTTTTTTTTTTTTTTTTGTTGTTTTTTTTGGAAATTTGTCCCTTTTTTTTTTTTTTCGTTTTTCGGTTCTTTGTCCTTTTTTTGGGGGTTTTTTTTTTTAATTTTTTTTTTTTTCTTTTCCCTTTTGGTTTTTTTTTTTCCCAAAAAAATTTTTTTTCCCCTTTATTTTTTCCTTTTCTTTTTTTCTTTTTGGTTTTTTGTTTGGGTTTTTTTAAATTTTTTTTTTTTTCCAAAATTTTTTCCCGTTTCCCTTTATTTTTTTTTGGGTTTTCTTTCCCAATGTTTGGGGCTTTTTTTAAAAAAATGTTTTTTTTTAAAAAGTTTTGATTTTTTTTTTTTACGTGTCCCTGGCGGGGCGTCATGTATATATCATATTTCATTCATTTCCATCACATGCGTACTTAATTGTATATATTGATACTTGTATGTAATAAACCTACCTATCATTCAAAACCACTACAAACTTCTCCAAGTCTCAATGGCTGCCTCCACATGTGCAGCATAAAACCATTTGTAGCATCAGGCAAACAAACTCAAGCCATGGAAAAGAGACTTTTTCCCCTGCCCACCAAAAGAAGGACACGGTATCGCATCCCGAAAACGCTTGAAACATAGGTATTCTATAGATTTAGTTTGGACTGTAAATAACAATTAGATTGTTAATAATTTAAATCGGTATCTGTATTCTGTTATATATAACGATAATACAGTTATTTACTATAAGAAGTGGCAACATGTGTGCTGCGACATACTGATGGTTTCGCTTTCGTGCCCAGATGGCACCCCTGGGCGCTTCAATGCCAGTCATTTTTGAATACAGCTGATTTGCAAGGACTAGCACATCTGTATCAACCGTCCGTATCAATAATACGCGTGAAGCCGTGTGGTATTTGAGAGTTAAAAGAATGGGGAAGTCTACAGCATCTGCAGTGTGCACTCATTATGCGCGTGTCCGCCTCCTCTTGATTAACATGGGGCTAGTCCTGCCGTGAGATCTGCTTATTCGTTGTTACTGGCCAGTGAAATCAAGTGTGCTGATCATCTCTTCGCCTTCCTCATTTATAATTCCTATACTAGAGGCTGCACTCCTAAATATCTCTTCTTTATTGCCCGATTCACTTAGAACATGGGTCTAATCTTTGGGGAATGTTTTGAGATGGGTTTTGGAGTTACGTGTGATCCTAAGTTCCTAAATACCTGACCACGCTTGTCCCGTGTCATATTTTTAAGAATTATTGGGTTCGTTCTTGTCCCAGATGATATCAAGGCGTCGCCCAGACGCTACTTCGTTCGTAAGGACGGAATAAGCACCTGTCTACATAATCTTGGAAATGTGATCGAGTTGCCGGGGCTCACATATGCAACAATATCAGTACCATAAAGTATTTTGCGTTACAGGTGGCGCATCTACTACTGAACTTTCTGGACTGGTTTTCAAAAGGCATTTCACTAGATTCTGATTTGGTTCCGATTCAAACTCTCCCCAGTACAGATAAGGGTGGTTGGCTTTGGTTGTTTTCATGATCAAAGAACGCGTTAAGATCCCCAGATCGATGCACCGCAGGTAGCTATTAATAACTTCTGAAAAAAGAGGCTACAATCGCTTGTGTGGCTGGATCACTTATGAGCTTTAAGATTTATGAATAAGAAGATCGACTGCTTGTGCTGAAGAAAAAGCGGGGAAATTGTTTATTTTGATGGGGTCCATCAATGTGTTTAGCCACATTTACGAATTCTAAGGTTTTGTGAATTCCATGTAACTGATTCACACCATCACCCTCAATTAGCATAAAGTCTTTGCAACGGCAGGTAAGTCATCTTTTATCTCTCAATGTTATACATATCTACGCTTCTACCTCAAGAAAGGATGCCTAATCAACGAGTGGTTTTCTCCAGTCCAAAAGATTTTAATAAGTTCTACAATCAATAATGAAGATGTATTGTTACTGTTTCCTCTTAATGAAATTCTAATCTTCATTGTTAATTTCCATAAATGAATCCTACCGGAACTCGTTACTCACTTAAAAATGCATATTTATTGTTAACATGGTTGGAAACGATACGAAGTAAAAGTATAGTTAGAAGGGGTTTGAATGGTCAAAAACGGCTCATCCCATCAACGTGACCGTAAATAGCATTCGCAATTCAGCCTACTACCACACTTATCTACTTGACTGTCGACTGCGGTTGAAATAAAATCAAGTTGTTAAGAACACTGCACTTTTGGTATGACTAAGTATACGTTATGCGTAATGCCTGCAGCAGTTATCAGGTCAAGTAAAGGACTATAAAGTTCACGGTAACACGTGGCATTTGTTAAAATTTTGTTCCGAATTATATTTCTTTAATCTAAGCTTTTTTAAGACTGGTCACACGACCATGTTAAACAATTTTGCAAACTGAAGTCTTACCAGGCCAGTATGTCAATCGGTCAATATGACCAAATTAGGTAGCTCGTCTATTATTTTAACACCAACACTTTTGGTTTCAAAGTTTTTTGGAAGTACTTTATCGTAAAATCCAACATAAAACCGAAGGGTGTCACAGTAAAATTTTAAATCAAAATGTTTCAACCCCCAAATTAAAACCATATGAATCCCCCGCACTATGCAGAAATCCTTAGTTCCCCGTTGACAGTATGTTAAGCCTAATGTTACTCCTCTTTGGTTAAGAAATTGTCAAGTTTCTATCACCAAACACTGAATAGTTTTGCTAATCAACCCTTCAAACCATCAGGGGTAGCAACATGCGATAACGGGTCCCTGCACGGGATATCACGATGGCTCCACTAAAATTTATGGTATGGTCCATAGAACACGTGTGCCGAGTGCCTTTGCATGTATCAAAAAATACAAGGTCCAGTTCTCATTAACAATCCGGACTAGAGAAAGATCCCCTTTGCAACTCGCTAGTATGCGGGGAAAATATTATTCAACCGTAACCTAGATGGCGAGCTCTGGCAATCGTCTTTCGTGGACCTTGCCCCCTTTCCCTTGACGACCCCCCGGCGACGATGACATGACCAACGAACGATGACAAAGACGATGACGACCGCGACGGTGAGAAACCCCCCTTCCTCCCCTTTACCCGTGGCTGGTTCTGAACAGCATGGGTCCCTCCTCCCCCCCCCCCCCCTTAGGCCAAGAGTGTGCAATTAGGAACCTAACGTTTTACGCCGTCTTTAATCCAATTAAACAAAAACAACAAAAAACAAATTAATTCATAAACGTACATGTCCCGTAACAGCATCCTTGAAAAGCTTGGCAAAATAGAATAGACATGAAATAACGTTTCAATTAATGAAAAAAAAGAACTTGGGTGAACTATTGGAAACACTCGTAAATCCTCCCATTCCTGAAATAAGTATGGGCATAATAGTCTCCACTCCAGTGTCAAGTACCATTTATGAATCTAGACCCTCGCGGCACTACAAAGGCGTAAAAAATTTCAAAATTTCTCTTCAAAGTATTTTATTTAATAATATTCATCTATATCAATCGCTCTGGTTATTGTTTTAAAAAAAATATATAATTTGTCTTTTTGCGATGGACTAAAATCCAAATCTGATGGTGATGATGGAATTACCTCTTTGTCGGCTGATTGTGTCTAGTTTTTGAAACTCAAGCTACATTGTTTTCCCTCTTATTAATTTATTCGCCGTTTCTTATCACGCAGTGCATATTTGCTCATTCTATTCGATCATGATTGATATTTATGTTTTTTAACTTGTATCTTGGGTACGGTTACTTGTCAATAGCTCAGTAATTAACTTCCCCAAAAATAGAAAGGTTTCACATTTTGCATCAACTTCCTTGTAGTCGGTTATTCGTTCTCAGTGCTTAAGTTCAATTCATTCTAAGTCATTAATGTTTTATTTAACGCCAATTATGTAAAGCGTTCGTGTCTCGGTTTGAAAACAACATTCGAAATGCTTAGAATCCGATACGACTGGTGGACCAACCAGACAGACCAGACTTGAAAGGTTCGTTGATTTGCCCTGTCTGAAATTTGGTTTTTTAAAATTTCTCAACACAGCGGAAACGTTGTCGTATAAACATGAAGGTTGTGATTTAGAGCCTCTCTTTCATATTGTTGACGGACGACAAAATATCTAAATTATCATTTTCCACATTTTCATTCGCAAGACATCCCAATTCTATTTAAGAAAAACTAACCTCTAAGGATATATAATAGATTTTTTGCTGGCTACCTTCGACACGTGGGCATAGAGGGAAATGACACTCGTATCGGCTGCTAAGGAATCTTCCCAGCGTCGCGACTGATTTTCAATCTAGTTTCCGTTCCAGATGCAAGAGTGGCTACAAGCAAAAGATTGTTGATTTGCGACCAGCATCGTGGGATGTGTTGCAAAATAACAAATTGCATAGTGTGATGGCCCACATTGACTAAGCAAAATTCGTCCACCTACGTCTCGACTCTCACGTAGATAAGAGGTGATATTTGTCTAATTCCGTATAGGCCATACACGCCTAACCACGGATATCTCTTAACCAGAGAAAGGTTATTCACCATATGTGGCCACATTTGATGTAACCTTTTCACCGTGTTGCATCATATGCTAGCAGAATGTGGCCAAATATATGCATTCGCACGCAATTTTGATCTCTCCCAATCTAGAAGAACTCTATCATATGATAACGGCGAAAAAATGTCTAAATTTCCATCCTTTAATCTATTTAACAAAATTTAATTCCTCTTACCTTTTTTCTTTTCTTTATTTTCATTTCTACAAAACTTTTTTTTGCATATTTTTCTTCATCATCAATTTATTTTGTTTTTATACATTAGAAAACAATCAAATTTTCATCAAACATACCTGCATTACTCTTCTCATTTCCTTTCATTCACAGGCGGCGCAATATACCAAACCCGGGTTGAAGCCCCCTAGTTTCTCACGTCCTCGCCCGAGTAGGGCTAAAAATTCGTTTTTCACATAGAAAATAAGTTAATGGTGATGTATTGCTTTCGAAGAAAAACTTGAAAAATTTACCAGAACCTAGTAAAAGGGGTTTTTAATATGAGTTTTTTTTATGTTTTAATAACAAAAAAAGTAACAATAGAAGTTTGAAAACAATCACCTAAAAACATTCACAAACCACTTGCAAAGGAAAAAGTGGTCCTACGAAACTAAAACTTAAAAAAAAAAAATCATCCATAAACGGGGCCGGGACTTTAGCTTTTTTTCCTAGTTTTTTTCTTATAAAGTTTTTGCCGTAGGACCAAAGGCCAAAAAAACTCATTTTTTTTCGGAAAAAATGGTGGACCCAAATAAATTTTTTTCAGTGCCTTGTCTGTCGGGGCCCCCGGGCTTGAATTAGACCAAGCCGGTTCTGCCCTTCGTAACATTCAGGAAAAAAACAAGCCCATCTTTCAACATCGCTAGTATTTAAAGGCAGTTATATTATCCCCAAAATTAAAAGGGCGTCTCGCGGGGGTTCGTAGTCGGAACCCTTTTTCCCTTCGTTTGACGACCTCCCCGACGAGAAGAAACCGATAATACAAAAACGATGAAAAAGACGATAGGACACGATGTGGGGTCCTTTTTTTCCTGCCCCTAAACTGGCCCCCTTTTGACCAGCAATAGCAATAGTTTTCATCTCCATATACCTTTAACAGATGGCAAAATATGACCTATCAAAACGCGCCCTTAACCCAAAATAAACTCAAAAAAATCTAAAAAAGATAGGCCAAAACTTTAAAAGAACGAAACAATCAATTTGGGCCTGACGTTCTAGAATCGTGTTGTTTACTTTGGGAAACGAAGGCGGTGGTCCAACAACCGATGCTAGTGTTGTTTTTGTTTCTTTTTGGGTTTTCACTTCAGGTTGGGGTTTTTCAAAAGAGCTACGAATTTTTAAAAACGGGAATCTACAGAGCTTGTGTCCTTCATATTTTAAGTCTCGTCGCACAGAAATCATTGGACGGGGCTCTGTGAACCACCTAGGACCCGGGGGAAAATATCCAGCATCGCTCTCCCACAACCGAGGTGTCTACAACCTCTTAATTGACGTGTGCGTCTTTATACAAAAATAACTCATATTGGAAGTGCAAAATCGTTACTTTGTCGTGGTTTCACCTGCTAGAAAAAAGCTAAATACCTACAGGAAGCTAAAGCAAATAAAGAGGACCCCCTCCCCTCTTTCCTCCCCCCTTTTCTGGGGTCTGTTTCAGACAAACGATGATTTATCCCCCTCATATCCCCAGCCTAGGCTAGAGCAGTGTGGCTGGTTTTCTGACCCGCAAAGGATTCTCCAACTCAATCCCCCCTTACATAGTGGCGCTTTCACCCCTTGTTTGGGGTTTCTTCAAAAATGCATGTTGAAAAACAACCTATTGAAGTTCTCGCAATACATGTGGGGTGCAAAAGGGCTTGCATTTGAAATATACGGGGTCTCTAGTTTTGCTCCAAAATGGCTATGGATGTTTCGTATACTCTTCAGCAATAACACAAACCCAAAATTCTAGACACTGTCCACCTTTTGGGCTTCGTATTTTCTCTTTTGGGCATTTTTTGAACAACCCGGTAGTCAGCTTGTTTCCCATCAGGTGTGTCCTCCTTGGCAAACGGGGGAAAACCCCTTGATGGGTACGTATGAAGAAAATTAAAAATAGCTAAACCCTCCACAAATCGGAATGTTTTTACACGACTATGTCAGACACTTTGATAAAAACCCAGGCTCTCTTCCACGGGATTAAGAAAAGTAAACTTTTGTTTTTCTTATAGAATTTCAACTGCCAAAAATTTTTTTTTTTTGTATTTAGCAAAAACCCCCCCCATGGTTTTTCACCGAGCCGATTATTATATTTTCCCCTTTTTCGTTTTGATAAACCTCTACTTGCATAGTGTATTCAAAATTTAACTGTAAGGGATTTTCCATGAACTCAAAGGGGTTTCTTTTGGTATTCACAAAGGCTCCAAAAATTTACAACAAGGGTTTGGAAATGCTTTGTATAGCTCCACCTTTAAATGACGTTTCAGGCTAAGCGCGGTGTTCAGTTTTCACTGCAGAGTTATTTCCCCTCGTGAAACTCAAATCATTCTACGCTGTCGTTTTGGGGAAACCTTTTTTTGTTTAGATAGTTTTAAATTCACTTCAAACTATAGAACTTATGATTCAATCTCATTTGGACAAGACTCCAAATTTTTATTTAGAAAAACTAACCTCTAAGGGTTGTATAATAAGTTTTTGCTGGATACCTGACAGTGGGGATAGAGGGAAAAAAACGCTGATAGGGCTGCTAAGAACTTCCCAGCGTCCCAAACTTGATTTCAATCTAGTTTTTCCCCTTCCAATGTAGAGTGGATTCAGCAAAATTGTTTTATTTGCGACAAGCATCTTGGGGGGTGTGTTGCAAATAAAAAATTGCGGG
>JAMZAV010005293.1:0-89491 GCA_024449915.1 Sweltsa coloradensis
ATTCACAGTAGTTCTCCTCAATAAAACAGTACATCAACAATTTGCTAAATGAATAGACACGTCGTTATACTATAACTTATTTCTTTGATTGAATAGATGATTTGAGGATTTATAAATTAAATACAGCTGGTGGCATGGAGGAAGTCTAGAACATTTTCGAGTTTTCTGTTTTAATTTTAAATTACCGTCTTATGATATGAAGCAGGATTATCGACGTCGTGAATGCAATAAGAAAACATTCTTGGACCTATTTGAATTGAAGTATTTCCAGTACAATTTCTAGATAAAAATGCATTGATTTCAATAAAATCGACACAGTAAGTTTGTCCGTAAAGAATAAAATCGTATCTTTTCTCTTCAAATATTGCAAACACAAGTGTGTCTTCAAAACTCACAGATTTGTACCAAATAACCTTAAATAATCATTTTCCCGGGGGCAAGCTCACGTATCCCCTAGTTTTCATTATTATGCGTTTCAGTAGTTTTCCTAAATCCCAAATAAAATAATGGCTCTGCCAATAAACTGAGAAAACAAACAAAATAGGCCTAACCAAATTGATTTCCAAAATGCACAGATTATCTAACGATCTAGAACATACAATTTTTTTCAAATGGGAAGGCCCCCGGATTCCTCTTGTAGGTACTAAATTCTTCATTGTTTACTTTCATAATGTGTATTTTTTCCCAAATTCTGGCTATGTCGCTACCAGGTGGCGAAGAGGAATAATACACCGTTGGCTTTATGAGTTCAACAATTAAAACATAAGCGCAATCTGTTCAGCGATTCGGCTGATTTTTATAGTTCACACTAGCACGCACACGCACAGAGTCACAGAATAAGCGCCGTTTATCTTGAATAGTAATCCTCATTCGCTTTGCTTACTCGTCTAATAAAATCATATTAATTGCCGGTAAAAAGCACCAAATCCATTCTAGGATCACCAAAATTAAAAATATTCCCTGCGGGGCTAATCTGGGGTAGACAAAAAGGAATTACAAACCGTTGGCTTTATGAGTTCAAAAAAAATATATAATATTTTCAGCAATTTCATTAAAATTTCATTACATAAAAATGAGGCTATCAAAATCCATAAAATCATATTAATTGCTGGTAAAACGCACCAAATCCATTCTAGCGTTGAGTGACTAATATATAGCTAGAGTCGTAACGGCCTATGCTGAGTGTCTACAGAAAAATTTTCCTCCGCTCATGTAGTACATTGCCGACATGCTAGGCAGCGTGCCCGACAGCTCGAGCGAAGCTACAGCTACCTAGCAGCAATCGGAGTAACTTCGTAGGCCCCTAGTGGAGAACCGGATGTCAATTTAAATTAGAACGCGCGGAAATATTTTAACATAAGATACATTGATACAAGCATTTCGTTTGTAGGTTTCGCGATTAATATTATTATACATACAAATAAACTTGTTTTCAAGTGTAAAATACAAATGAATATGTCATATATTGTTTGTTTTATATATTTTAACATAAAATATTATGTATTTATATTTGAAACTTCTAAAAGTTTAAATTCTCTAAACTGTCATGGTAATAAAGTTATTTTGCAGCTGCATGGTATTGTTCTAGGAAGGCCATGCTTATAAGGAAGTGTATTAAAAGGAAATATACTAGGAAGCTTCGCAAACGCTTTTTCAGGCGCGTTGTTGGATGAGCGTAATTTTTTTAACGAAAAAAGCGTAAAATTGCGATTTTCATGAGAAATTATTTTTGATTGCGCTCAATTTCACACTAATATATTAATTTATAAAATAAAGGTTCTGTATAAAAATCGTTACAATCAGATAAAGCATGTAGGTGTTATAAGTCAAAGAAATGTAAAATAAAAAAAAAAAAAAAAACGTAAAATTGCGATTTTCATAAAAAAATATTTTTTGAATGCCCTCAAATTTCACACGAATATATTAATTCATGAAATTAAGGTTCTGTGAAAAAATCATTACAATTGGATAAAGCATGTAGGTGTTATAAGTCGAAGAAAGTTTTAAAAAAAAACACGTAAAATTGCAATTTTCATGAGAAATAATTTTTTTATTGCGCTCGAATTCCACACGAATATATAAATTCATGAAATAAAGGTTCTGTGAAAAAATCATTACATTCGGATAAAGCATGTAGGTGTTTTAAGTCGAAGAATTTTTTTAAAAATCGAAAAAAATCGTAAAATTACGATTTAAATGAGAAATAATTTTTCGATTGCGCTCAAAAACGTGGCAGTTCTTGGTTCAGAGATTTCGAAGGCCTCAATAAAATTTCATCGCAATTGGAGTATCGGTTTAGCCGAAATAGTGCTATCAGACACACAATAATACAAACAGAAAGAAAGAAAGAAAGAAAGAAAGAAAGAAAGAAAAAAAACATTCCGGATGTTTTTCTCCAGTGTAGTGAAATGGAATCTTCGCTTCGTTCGCTACGCTCATTCAAGAAATAACGTAACGATATAATAAAGTAATAATTTAATTTGGTAAGAGTGCCAGAGCTGTCAAATTATAACGTGAAAATCATTAGAATATGAGGAGACCAATATTATGTCAATCTTGGCCAGCAGCAACATTGTAATTTTCATTGTTTGTATCTTCTTACTCATTGTGACAATATTATTGTAGACAATTATGAAAAATTATTGATCTTCATGGACGGATTTGTTTTGCATAACAAGCAAGTTAAACTGTGAGCAGGTCCAGGAATCGGCCGTTGGCATGAATTCTATGCATTTCATCATGTTTCACAGACAAGAGGTAACACATAATTGCCAATGTCTCTTCTCCCCGTCCGTTTCGAAAATCTGATTTGTATCAACGAATACGATTTATTACGTTACCGGCTTCTAGTTTGTGTACACATAACCCACTAGACCCCCCCCCCAACCCAGATTTGGGACAGTTCATTTTTTAAATGAACTTTCTAAACGTTCAGTTCACAGCTCAAATAAAGAACTTTTTCAAAGTTGAAGTTATTTTAAAACCTAAAATTTTTAAAAAGTTCAAGTTCGTCGAAAATTTTTAGCATAAATATGAGACGTTAAGCAATATCCAATCAAAAATCAATCAAATTATGAATTAAGTTCTTTTACACATTTCCATTATTTTGTTAAAAGTAGTATGCATAATAGAATAATTACGGTACCAGTAGTTTTCTCAGTTCGTAGTAATTGCATAATTCGTAATTCATTAATTTGGTCCAAAGATTTGGCTGTGAATGTGAGGCTTGAGCTGTGCCGTAGGACAGAAGTATGCCTACCTTCTTACAATGGTCTGGAATTCCTCAGAAACAGAGACGGGCACGGGCTCGGCTTCTACTCCGACGTTGCCAAATGCTAAGTAATTAATTGTAATGAAACCGTGCATTCGGGATCGCTTGACCAAACGAAGTCACTCTTGTCTTCCGAGGACTTGCTTATATTATCACGGCTTGCCGCAGGCGGTCGAAATGCGATAGCGAGGGGTTGGGAGTTTTCATGATTGTGGGACTACTGAGGGACTATGCTCTGATGGGGGGGGGGGGGGCATGTATTTCCGCAAAACTGAGCGCATGGAAATAAAACGTGTGAAAGATGCAAAATAGCAGTTAAAAAACATTTCTCAGAACCATGTTTACATATTATATTCGCAATCTGCTTTAGATCACAGTGGTCTATTCGTAAATAATCATTGATTAACGATGGCTTCTTTAATCAATGTCGTAAATGTATCGTACTAAAGATATCCTTCCTAAAGATCAAATACAATATTGTCATTGTCAATGATTTATCAATCTAACTCAAACACAAAGCTCTCGTTGCTAGACGGTCCCGAAGGAGAATCTTATCACATAGGCGGTTTGAAATACGTGCCTGCTGCGGACCTTGTTTTGATGATTGAGAGAAAATGTCCTCTTTCCTGTATGTGTTTTACGTGATACGTCATACGTGGTCATGCTTTGTAACGAAGTGATTGGGCGAGGGGGAAATTATATTTTATGAACACATTGCAAATACGCGCCCTCACAAGTGCAATATACCATCATTGGCATGAGTATTATGAGATTTTTTCTTCCACATACAACACTAGTATTCTGACTGTATAATTAGTTTCTCAGTGTTGTGTGTCGTTGTGATGTAATGTGTGGTGGTGACAGTGTGGGGTACACTGGAAAGGGGGGGGGGGGATTTTGATTGAGCCAGACCTATTTGTCATTTGTTTATGCCTTGATTATAAAAAAGCGTTATGCTCGGGGAAATAGGTCAGGCTCATTCTAAAACATATCGTTACAGTGAAATATATAAATAATTTGCGAAATTGTATTGCAATCGTATTTTTTATCTGGGTTAGTATTCTTTTTGTACACGAGAAATACTACTTCTGTTGACAGCATAATATAGATTGCCAGCAAAGTCCAATCCGGTCCAATCCACCAAAAATAAAACAATCGTTAGATTTGAATAAAATCGATTCACAGACAGTAGAGTTTTTTTTGTAAATTTATTGGACCGTGGCTTAATACTTGTCCCAGTACCTGAGCAAGACCCTTATTTTAATATTCTTCCGCTCCGGCTTGCGAGTGTTCCGAGAATTTACCTTACTCTTGTCTGTGAAACCTGATGAAATGCACAGATTTCATGCCAACGCAAATTCCTGGACCTCACAATGTGACAGTCTTGTTGTTATGTGAAACAAATCCATTCTCAAGAAGATCAATAATATTGTTTATAAAAATATTGTCACAATGAGAAAGAAGATACAAACAATGTAAATTGCAATGTTGAAGTTGTTGGCCCATTAACCACCAAGTAGGATATTGTCATAATTATCCTTATTTCGTAAACAATCTGTCAATATCCATATCTTAATTAATTGTGTATAGTCTCCTCATATTCTATTCTGATGATTAGCATGTGATAATTTGACGGCTCTGTTACTCTTGCTAAATTAGATTATTAATTTACTATATCGCTACCTCCTTTATATCCTACCTTATAAAATACTTCTTTATCTTCTTTATTTATTTATTCCTTCACTCAAGTACAGCATTGCTGCCATTTTACTTTGAGGTACAAAGATAATAAATTTAAAATCATATTATAAAAACATAAAACGTAATAAAAACAGTGGAACATTTCAGTAAACATACAGTTGTAGGGTACTTTTATCTTGTAATTAAGTATAGATAAATAATACGACCTTTGCATGAATGATTATGTGAAAAGTGGCACAACAGTGTGTGCAAATGTGAGGCCTTTCCGAACCTGCTGGTGAAGACAAAACAACATGATAATAATATGATTCCTAGAATTGTGATGACGATGGTTGAATGCTCGCCGAAGAATCCCCTCCTCCCACAATTTGAAGACTGATTGATGAGCTCGTGCAAACCAGGTTTTGACGCGGAATGCAGAGGTATTTACTCTGGAAAGCTTTAAAGCCGTAAATGCGCCACCAAGCGGGTAATTTGTGGAAATTTACCAAGCTCGTGAAAAAGACAATTATTTTAAATGTTTATAATATTTTATTATGATCTGATCGCGCAATTTGCATAGCCTTTGTAAACAACCTGTCAATTTGATTTTATGAACATAACTAAAAAAAAATATTTTTAAAAAGTTACAAAAATAAATAGATTTTGTGATTTTTTTCGGGCTCTTACTAGCTGATGTTTGCGAGGTGGACTTTTTTTCTTGAATCGACTTGCACGATTAGCAGAGCCTTGCTCTGGGTCAATTCTACACCGGGCCCAGACGGGGTAAAGAAATTGTAAATCACAATGCTAATACTCGCGCCAGGGTGGCAGGCGATCATTAAATTGAAATACAATATGCTTTTAGTTTTAGTAAAATTTCCAAAGATTTAAGAAACATAGATAAAAAAATTGTACATTGTTATTTTAACCGATAACAGGACTTAAGTCTGAGTATGAGTGGAGTTTGAAGAGATTGAGTTTGTCGGCGACAGCATGATATTAATTTAATCGTTTGGTTCACGGGTTGATGAGTCAGAAAACATTAAACTTGTTCCAAACTGTAAAGTGAACCAATAATAGTTAACGTTGCCGGTACCCGGTGCGAGTGACGTTGACAGTTCTATAATTATTAGTAATTTGACCAGTGTTGTTCATATTTGGGTGATACTCACTGATTCAAGTTTCTAATTAGTGCAGTAATCAAGGAAATAAGTAGTTGTTTCATTGCACGTTCAGTTTTGAACGCGCAGCAGAACGCGCAATAAAAAAATTATTTCTCATGAAAATCGCAATTTTACGTGTTTTTTTTTAACTTTCTTCGACTTATAACACCTACATGCTTTATCCAATTGTAACGATTTTTTCACAGAACCTTAATTTCATGAATTAATATATTCGTGTGAAATTTGAGCGCATTCAAATTTTTTTTTTTATGAAAATCGCAATTTTAGTTTTTTTTTTTTTTTTTTTTTTTACATTTCTTTGACTTATAACACCTACATGCTTTATCTGATTGTAACGATTTTTATACAGAACCTTAATTTTATAAATTAATATATTGGTGTGAAATTTAAGCGCAACCGAAAAATAATTTCTTATGAAAATCGCAATTTTACGCTTTTTTCGTTAAAAAAAAAATACGCTCATCCAACAACGCGCCTGAAAAAGCGTTTGCGAAGCTTCCTAGTATATTTCCTTTTAATACACTTCCTTATAAGCATGGCCTTCCTAGAACAATACCATGCAGCTGCAAAATAACTTTATTACCATGACAGTTTAGAGAATTTAAACTTTTAGAAGTTTCAAATATAAATACATAATATTTTATGTTAAAATATATAAAACAAACAATATATGACATATTCATTTGTATTTTACCCTCGAAAACAAATTTATTTGTTGGATGAGCGAAGCGAGCGTAGCGAGCGAAGCGAAGATTCCATTCTACTACATTGGAGAAAAAAATCCGGAATGTTTTTTTTTTTTTTTGTATTTTTGTCTGTTTGTCCACACGATTCCGGCTAAACCGATACTCCGATTGCGATGAAATTTTATGGAGGCCTTCGAAATCTCTGAACTTAGAACTGCCACGTTTTTGAGCGCAATCGGAAAATTTTTTCTCATGAAAATTGCAATTTTACGATTTTTTTCGATTTTTAAAAAATTTCTTCGACTTATAACACCTACATGCTTTATCCGATTTTAATGATTTTTGCACAGAACCTTTATTTTATGAATTAAGATATTCTTGTGAAATTTGAGCGCAATTGAAAAAATATTTATCATAAAAATCGGAATTTTACGGGTTTTTACTTTTTTTAAACAATTCTTTCACTTATAACACCTACATACTTTATCCGATTGAAATGATTTTTTCGCAGAACCTTAATTTTATGAATTGATATATAATTGTTAAATTTGAGCGCAATCGAGAAATTATTTCTTATAAAAATTTAAATTTTACGATTTTTTTTAAACAATCACGATTAATTAAAATAAATTAAAAAGATAAAGTTGATTTTTTATTTTATTTAATTGAATTTTAAAAAATTTTAATTTAATAATGATTTTTCCACAGAACAACAGAAAATTCGCATAACACATGCACCAATTACGCTCATCCATCAACGCGGCGGGACTTAAGCGTTTTCCTAGTGTATGTATTATAATATTAATCACGAAACCTACAAGCGAAATGCTTGTATCAATGAATCTTATGTTAAAATATTTCCGCGCGTTCTAATTTAAATTGACATCCGGTTCTTCACTAGGGGCCTACGAAGTTACTCCGATTGCTGCTAGGTAGCTGTAGCTTCGCTCGAGCTGTCGGGCACGCTGCCTAGCATGTTGGCAATGTACTACATGAGCGGAGGCAAATTTTTCCGTAGACACTCAGCATAGGCCGTTACGACTCTAGCTATATATTAGTCAATCAACGATTCTAGGATGACCAAAATTGAAAAAATTCCCTGCGGGGCTAAACTGTGGAAGACTAAAAAATGATAAACTGTTGGTTTTATGAGTTCAACAGAAAAAAAATTCAGCCATTTCATTAAAATTCCATTACATAAAAATGAGGCTATCAACATCTATAAAATCATATTAATTGATGGTAAAACGCACCAAATCCATTCTAGGATCATCAAAATTGAAAAAATTCCCTGCGGGGCTAAACTGGGGGCACGCCCCCAGACCCCCTTGTTGCCAACGAAAGTAGGGGGTGGGTATAGTTAAAATATTGTAGGCACCGATCACTCTTAGTAGTTCGCCACGCCACTGGACCTACATACTAGAGGAGAGAGCTGGAAGAATGTAGCAGAGATAGTAGAGTCATTTTCGACACTTTTGTGACCGTTGAGAGACAATGACGATTTTTCAACGGATTTGTCCTCTAAGAAGGTTTTATAAAAAATTAAGCCCCCATGCCCCTCGCGAAAGTGTGGGCATACCCCGCCAGGGCCCAAAATCCAATATGGCGGCCGTTTACCACATCTGACACTATCTTTGCAATGGTTTAGCCTAGAGTATCGCGTAGTATGTGGTTTTTATGGTTTTGAGGGTCGAGGAATTCGTTTCTGAAGTCGGTTTGGCGATTAGACCCATTTTTTAAAGCTTTGAATCCAAGATGGCCGTCGATTTGCAGCTTGGAATAGCCAGTTTCTCGAAATCGTAGTAGAACTTTCATATAAGACTCGAATGAAAGCCCTGTTCACATAATTTTGAATAATTGACAGAAGAGCTCTCAGATAGTGCTCATAAATCTAATAATTGGTCAAAACTTCAATAATAATACGAAAATATGTGCTCCTTTTATAGACAATTTAGCGATTTTCTAAAGTGCTGTGATAAGAGTGGCTATGGCACATGAATTGAGAGACAATGACGATTTCTCAACGGATTTGTCCTCTAAGAAGGTTTTATAAAAAATTTAGCCCCCATGCCCCTCGCAAAAGTGTGGGCATACCCCGCCAGGGCCCAAAATCCAATATGGCGGCCGTTTACCACATCTGACACTATCTTTGCAATGGTTTAGCCTAGAGTATCGCGTAGTATGTGGTTTTTATGGTTTTGAGGGTCGAGGAATTCGTTTCTGAAGTCGGTTTGGCGATTAGACCCATTTTTTAAAGCTTTGAATCCAAGATGGCCGTCGATTTGCAGCTTGGAATAGCCAGTTTCTCGAAATCGTAGTAGAACTTTCATATAAGACTCGAATGAAAGCCCTGTTCAAGTAATTTTGAATAATTGACAGTAGAGCTATGACTTCTGTTTGAAGCACAACTTTCACAATAACATCTCTTAATTAGACTACAATCATTAGTGCACTCACTACATTCACCATTACTGTTCGTCTGAATCTGTTGACTCTCCACACTCACTTCTCTCATCATCGCTGCCACTATCTTCACCTCTGTCATCTGGACAACCACGAGTTTTGAGCTGCTGGGGCAAGGGGGGTAGGGTGTGGCGCACTGGTCGGCACTTCCCATTTAGAATTTCCCAGCCATGACCAATGGGGGACGGATGATCTAGCAGCTCGTAATGGAGCTGGCAATACACAATGTAATTCGTTCTTTGCACATGGAGATCCAACGAGTCGTCATCAGGTGGGAGTCGAATCGTACTCTTGTTCTTCATTTTGTGCCACTTCGAAGCTCTGGCTTGCGCGCAGGTAGCATCTGCGCTTTCAGCATAGACTTTTGAGAGGACAAATGCTTTCATATTTGCTCTGACTTCGTCCTCTAGCTCCAGACTTTCACCTACTCTTACAAGAAGCTCTCTGGCCTCTGAGTCATTGATTAATTTCTGCAATATTTGTTTTTTGCCATGCCCATAGAACCCTGATGTGTGGTCACTGCCTGTAATGACATGTAGAGGGATGATGACATCGGCGACCTCTGCTGACAGTAGGGCATTGCAGTTGATCATTGAATGCTTGCGTTTTATCAGCAGGTCTCCTCTGAATTGTTGTGAGACATAAGCTGCTTGTACATATACATCTGTGTCCTCGCTGTCTAGAACAACTGCCCCAGTATAATTCCCAGCTCTCAACTTGGCATACGTTGAAAGCAGCATTGTGTCTGCTTCTGGATGCTTGAAAACGTACTCATCGCTCGTCACACCAGTGCTCAGGTTAGTTGACGTATTGTCTTCACAATATATGACACCACTCCGAAGCTGACCAATTTTTTGTTTTCATCTGTTCCTTCACAAGTCTCTGCAGTCTGACCTTATTTCCTGAATTGACCATGAGCTTATTGAATTCAGAAGCTTCTGGAAACGGGTCTTCAGGCTTAGGGAAAACATTTGGGATTTGTAGATGTTTTGCTGCCAGTCGATCGTGCTCATCATCCTTGATGCTAAAGGGAAGGTCTTACTTGTCGTCTAAGAGTAAGATGAGACGTGCATCAGCGTGGCGTGAGAGAATTATCGAGCATATCTTATCAAGGTAGTCACTCCAGTGGTACCTCGAGCCGTCCCGTTTCCTAGCCTCACGGTCCTCTGGTCTGGGGTGGCTAATCGCCAGATCATCCCCATATCTACCAGACTGACGTGATCCCGTGGTTTCTCTGCAATTGGTTCTAAATTAAATATATCTAGTAACTTGCTCTTCGCAGTCTTACGCATTGAACCATCGACATTGTAGATTGAGAGGCACTCCTCAGTCACTCTCCCTACAAGGGCTGTCTCAAGTTCAATTTTACCTTACATATTTTCGTATTATTATTGAAGTTTTGACCAATTATTAGATTTATGAGCACTATCTGAGAGCTCTTCTGTCAATTATTCAAAATTATGTGAACAGGGCTTTCATTCGAGTCTTATATGAAAGTTCTACTACGATTTCGAGAAACTGGCTATTCCAAGCTGCAAATCGACGGCCATCTTGGATTCAAAGCTTTAAAAAATGGGTCTAATCGCCAAACCGACTTCAGAAACGAATTCCTCGACCCTCAAAACCATAAAAACCACATACTACGCGATACTCTAGGCTAAACCATTGCAAAGATAGTGTCAGATGTGGTAAACGGCCGCCATATTGGATTTTGGGCCCTGGCGGGGTATGCCCACACTTTCGCGAGGGGCATGGGGGCTAAATTTTTTATAAAACCTTCTTAGAGGACAAATCCGTTGAGAAATCGTCATTGTCTCTCAATTCATGTGCCATAGCCACTCTTATCACAGCACTTTAGAAAATCGCTAAATTGTCTATAAAAGGAGCACATATTTTCGTATTATTATTGAAGTTTTGACCAATTATTAGATTTATGAGCACTATCTGAGAGCTCTTCTGTCAATTATTCAAAATTATGTGAACAGGGCTTTCATTCGAGTCTTATATGAAAGTTCTACTACGATTTCGAGAAACTGGCTATTCCAAGCTGCAAATCGACGGCCATCTTGGATTCAAAGCTTTAAAAATGGGTCTAATCGCCAAACCGACTTCAGAAACGAATTCCTCGACCCTCAAAACCATAAAAACCACATACTACGCGATACTCTAGGCTAAACCATTGCAAAGATAGTGTCAGATGTGGTAAACGGCCGCCATATTGGATTTTGGGCCCTGGCGGGGTATGCCCACACTTTCGCGAGGGGCATGGGGGCTAAATTTTTTATAAAACCTTCTTAGAGGACAAATCCGTTGAGAAATCGTCATTGTCTCTCAATTCATGTGCCATAGCCACTCTTATCACAGCACTTTAGAAAATCGCTAAATTGTCTATAAAAGGAGCACATATTTTCGTATTATTATTGAAGTTTTGACCAATTATTAGATTTATGAGCACTATCTGAGAGCTCTTCTGTCAATTATTCAAAATTATGTGAACAGGGCTTTCATTCGAGTCTTATATGAAAGTTCTACTACGATTTCGAGAAACTGGCTATTCCAAGCTGCAAATCGACGGCCATCTTGGATTCAAAGCTTTAAAAAATGGGTCTAATCGCCAAACCGACTTCAGAAACGAATTCCTCGACCCTCAAAACCATAAAAACCACATACTACGCGATACTCTAGGCTAAACCATTGCAAAGATAGTGTCAGATGTGGTAAACGGCCGCCATATTGGATTTTGGGCCCTGGCGGGGTATGCCCACACTTTCGCGAGGGGCATGGGGGCTAAATTTTTTATAAAACCTTCTTAGAGGACAAATCCGTTGAGAAATCGTCATTGTCTCTCAACGGTCACAAAAGTGTCGAAAATGACCCTACTAAGACTCGAATGTGGGAGGATAGGAAGAAGTGGAAGAATTTGGTTGCGAAACCCAAGCTGACCCTGCCAGAAGCAGGAAACGGCGATGGATAATGATGATGACATTTTTACAAAGAGCAACCAATCAACACTACGTAGGGCTGTGGTGCTAGCTGACAAATCATTAACTCCACTCAATCTAGCAAACAAAAATGTTAATCTACAAGGGAACCTCATAACTGATGCTGCAAAAGAGTTAAGTCTCTCAGAAAAAAACCCTACACAAGAGACATTATGATGAACTACACAAACTAAACAACTTATATTATAAACAACTAGACATTTTAAGAAATACATTTTTACAAAGAGAAACCCAAATCAAAAATACATAGGATGGGGTTGCTAGCTGACAAATCATTAACCCCAAATTTCATTGGCAACCAAAAATGTTAATCACAAGGGAAACTCATAACTGCCCGCTTCAAAAGATTTAAAGTCTCCCCAGAAAAAAACCCTACACAAGAGACATTACGATAAACACAAAAAGATCACGTAGATATTAAAGCATCAAATAGGTGGTTAAACTGTAACACAACGACCTACGACCCTCAGATAATCGATAGGCTCTCGTTGGATACTTCACAATAGCTGTACTCCCGGAAATACCATTTAATAATCAAGAACATACTCGGCGATGGATCGCCTAATTAAAATTTAAACACGATTTCTGATCTCACTTAGAAGTAAAATATTAGTTAAAAATAAAACAACTGATCAAGGCTAACATCACTCAAACTTGAATTTTAAATCCTACCTAGGCGTGAACCTGGTACTCAAGTCTAAAGGTGCCTAACTAGTTCACAACAACCTACTATAACTCACCAAGACCCACAAAATTGAGAAATCGTACAACAGCGAAGACAAACATCTCTGAAATACAACTTATAATTTATACTAGATCTAGGATGACATTACAACAACAATCAACGGTTAATAAGTCAACCAAAAACGGGCTATATTGTATAATACAAATGAATTTCCTTCATTGAAAAGGGAAATACAGTTCAACCCTACCTATCTTACTGATGTCTAGAAGCGAAACGGATATCTATTTAAGATATCTCTTGGTCTGATGGAAAACAGTAAGTTTTCCGAAATTTATGGAAATTAATTGGTAATAAACTTAATTTAAATACTCATCACAAATGACCCTGATCCCATCGAAACCCTATGAAGTCGAAGAAGTCCGACGTGCAGGTCAGTACTTGCTGCGTATTTTGTAGACTGTCGTAGTCTTGTACCGACGATCCTGTCTTGAGTTCGTTCCCGCTGTGATTCCTCTTGATTTCAACTGTCACTTGATATGTTCGAGGGGTGAAAAAACTACGATAATTTATCGTTCCGATAACCAACTCCGATCGTACGTTTTAATGTTTTCCCATTGCCCGATACCAGCATTCCAAGTCCAACAAACAATTCTCCAGTACCTCACACGGTAAACTGTCAGCAGTTATTTATGTAAACACGACAACTTTTATGGGCCCAGTTCTGACCTCACCCGTCTTTATAAACCCAATGCCATCGTTCGACGTCGGTGGCTCGTCACTCACGAATGTTCCGAGTTTTTATTGTTGATGTCAACTCAAGCTCTTTGCAACTAAAATTCGCCTTTTTAGATTTCAACTAATCTGCATTTATTGTTTTGAAACCCAATTTCCCCAGATACTAAAACTTTGCCAAGAATTGAATTGTCAATAACTGTTCCTTATATGTTCTTCTTATTTGGATGTAAAAATGATTTTCCCCACCGATTTCCTTTTATTATATTTCAATCTATATTTCGTTGTAATACAACCACCAACTTTGCTTGCGTTTTCCGTGTCCTATTCTCCAGGCTACGCGTCTATAATCTTTTTCGGCTCTTTTTGACCACAACTAACTCTCGCCCTTCGGCTATCAATGATTCTAACCCTTTCTGGGTTTTCGATGCTGTATTTTATCACGTCCATCGGTTTATTAATATGCTCCTAAGACATGCAAAAGTTCGTTTACTCACGTATCCCTGGCTAGGCTAGCCTTATAAATGTCTCTGTTGGCTACAGCTCTCTTTGATTTCACCGTCGTTTTCTTGTATTTCTTCTAAGGCAGATCGCCGTTCGTTTTCCGATTATCACTTTCGCGGATTTTTAACACGCGTTTCCTATCTCCAAAGTGTTCTTTTCTAGTCCACTTTCTCTAAGTTTTACGCATCGCCTCAACTCGCACACGAACACGACCGACTTTCAACTCCACTTCTCCACAACTCCCACTGCACACTGCAGACAAAAGCCGCTCTCAACAATCCAAAATACGATCGTAGCGTTATGATAACCAATCAAAGACCAGCACACAGCGTCATTAATCTGAACTAGGTCCAAGCAAATGTCCGGGTGACGCATCATGCGAAAATGACGAAATATGACCTTGGCATTTTCTAGAATTTAATAAAATAGATTGACATAGATTTTATATTAAAATTGTTATACTTAAGTGAATCACATGACAGCCACTCCGGCTCAAAAGGGGAAAAGTACAAAAAAAAAAAAAAAAAAAATTTACAAAAATTGGTTTTTACCATTAGAAAGATAATGCATGTAATTTTATGAAACCAAAAATAGTTTTATTTTGTAAAATAACTATTAGTCTGTATTTGCCATTGAAATTATAGCTTTTGTTGGTGTCAAGTGGACGATGATTTTTTTTTTTAAGTTGGCAGCCTGGTATTCTAAAGAATCAGCAGGTACCTCCATTTTAAGCAGTTCATAAGTTAAGGTTATGTGTGAAGAATCTAAACTGTGAATTTCAAGTCTTTATGTAATTATATCACACCATTTATTAATAAATATATGTAGTAATCATGTTTGTGATGTAACATCCGTGACAATAAAGGCAAATAAGTTGTTTTTTGGTGTATAATAGTTCTTATATTTTGCTACAAGTTGGTGATGTTGACAATATACTTGTGGACTAACCTTTAACGATTTTTAAGTGTCCATAGCTTTAAACATTTCTGAGAAATAGTGTCACGGATGTTACATGTCACGGATGTTACGTGTCACGGATGTTACATGTCACGGATGTTGTTGAAAGATTGTGATATGATTACACACTTGAAATATGATCAATCAATTGTATTGAAGGGGTTTATTTAAAAATAAAATTGCTGATGTGTAGCCTAATCTTTTTCTTGTCTAGATTTTTAATACGGGAAATGTATGGCCCTTGTAACTGTTACTTCCAAACTTCGATAGTATTGTAGCCTATTACATGTTTGTAAAAGTTTGTATTTATTATAAAAACAACACTACCCTACCTATTTGTAAGTTTAAAAACATTTATAAAACATAACATATTGGAAAACTATCATAATATTATACAATAAAGGAATACGAGTCAAGAGCCGAGCTTGGCCCAACTCAAATGCGCGTACTCGGGTGTTGATGATTTCTGCTGAACGGTTGGTAATATCATTACCAAATTTTGCATGGATGTTATTAAAGTACATTTGTATTGATATCTGCAATTGGTTGCAATAATTAAGAGTAAAGATCCATTGCGAGACATAGGCCAAAGTCCAAAACGTGAAAAAATGAGCAATCCAAAACAAGGATTCCAATTCTGGAAATTCCCACCAAACCGTTTATCTTGGGATAAAAACAGATTAACCTACACGTTCACATTGATTTAAACATTGATATCCAGTATGCAATTTGAGTTAAAAAAATCTGTATAAAATTCCCAAAGTTGACCAAAATGGAGTAAATTTCAGTGATTTCGCAAAATTTTAATTCAAAATCAATGAATTAATTTAGAAATACGCATACTGGATGGCATAGATTTATTCTTTATTACCATAAGTGTGAAATTTGATAACGGTGCTATAAACCGTTTACCCGGAAAAACCAGAATGCTAGCGTCTAAACTCGTCTCCGCGCCAGCCTCAGCAACTACTCTTTAACATCGATTTTATTTTATTTTACAATTTTATTTTGATCCCAAAAAATTTAGATACTATAGATAAGGAGTGCTTGAATTTGTAACTAAGAATAACATAGTAATATGAATTGAAAATGGTTGGAAACTGGCAAGGCAAAGTGTGTGTAACATCCGTGACAAAAACCATTGTAACATCCGTGACGCACACAAAAAATTATAACATTAATATAATTTATTTTTAAAACAATGAATGGGTGGTTAGAAGGGTTCATCTTTATGGATAAGCTCTATGTATATGGAAATGTAGCTGTCTGGGTCAGGGACCTGAATTTTCTATCTTTTGATGATGATCCGGGATCCACTTCCCAAACAATGTAACATCCGTGACACCACATTTCACTCAATATATCTAAAAATTACAATTCATTTAAAAATCTTTTTCACCTAATGGTAGGTAGTGTGTTAATACAATTGTTTCAGTATAAAACATTACAATTGATTAGTTAGTTTAAGATTTTTAGCTCTATAAAGAGTGAAATGTAACATCCGTGACAAGCCGGAGTGGCTGATGATTCTTTTTATGAAATAAAATGAAATTTTCTCTAGTTTCTGATTTAAATCAAACCCGTTCTGTATTATTAGTATTTAATTAGTTTATACATGGTTTACACATTTAAACCAGTTGCCTCAGTAGTAGCCTGGAACCAGCTCATGAAAAACACACAGCTCTCCTTCCACTGACCAACGACATCGACTTCGAGATACGAATCGATCTTCGAACGACCATTGCCAAAAGACCTAAGTCCACTCAGGGAGAGGCCGTATAGTCTCAAAACAACGGGGAACTATTTGGAGAAACAGAAGGTTTTATGATGGCTATTCAAGAAAGAGTGATTGCGACGAACAATTATAAAAAATACATTATACAAGATGCGACAGTAAACGATCAATGTAGAAAATGTAGTGTAAGGGGTGAAACAATCGAACACATCATATCCGAGTGCCAGTCATTATGTCAAACAGATTACCTCTACAGACATAACCAAGTAGCTAACATTATTCACCAAAACCTAGCATTCAAGTACAACCTCATTGATACACACACACCTTACTACAAATACAAACCAGAGAAAGTACTAGATAGTAAAGATTTAAAATTATATTACGACCGCACAGTTATAACAGACCAAACTATACATCACAACAGAACCAGTTATGTTTATAAAGTAGGGCTACAATTTTTTTTACCTGATTACAGCATTCATTTGCCAACATTAATATGGTACCTATCAAAAGTTTTGTGTAGTTACAGCAACATAAAAATATTAATTAATCTGCAACACTCCGAAATTGTTCAAAACCGCCCCCCCCCCCCCCGGGGGGGGGGGGGGGGGGGCACATTTGAACTGCCTTGGGGCACATTTGAACAAAGCTTATAATCTCAATTTATGGTCCACAATAACTGTAATCAACAATTTTTTTTACTTTTGCAACTAGTTTATTGGCATTTTACAGTTACTTAACAACAAACTGTGACATGTCAACAGGAAATGTCATCACGGATTCACGGCAATGGCTCTTTCCGTGCCACCACTGATTCTTAATTGAGGCAATTTTAGTATAAAGTCCTCTCCACTAACTGGACAGAAATCTTCCCTCTCCGGAGAAACAAAATGCCATGTATCACCCTTTCTCTTCAAGAAACAAACTTGAAATTTATCCATATCCGGGCAATCTCTTCAATACGGCCAACATAGTGAACAGTGGACCGTTTCCCAATGTAGCGAACAAGAACGAAATCATTGACTTTCAATTCACTCAAGATCAAATCCGATTCTATTTCTTCAAGACCATCAGAGTTGACTTCTTCTTCAGTGTCTAAGTCAACTATAGGCTATTGTTCAGAATCGCTGCTCATAAGTGTAAAAGTGGCCTAGACTACTGCCTACTAGTCAAATAAAACAATAATTCTGGACTAGAATGGCATAAACATCATCCCAGAATTAACTTTCTATTAGGTAGGCCTAGAGAATTTTGTAGGTCCTCATAATACTGCCCAGCCAAAAACTTGCATAAGGTCACGAACATTGGCATTTTGGTAGTGTTCAAATGTGCCCCACAATTTCTGTTCAAAACTGCCCCCTTCTACCATTTTTGGCCTTCATGCTGAAATCTCACACCAACCTATTGATATTGATTTCCCACTAGTTCCACATTTTAAGCTACCCAGTAGGGTAGTAATATCAACCAATATCACATTTGTATCATGATTGTATCATATTAAATAAAATATTCAAAATATATATCAAAATAAATATTTGGTTACTTCCCTCCATTTTCATGTTTAGCAGATTGCTTGAAAAGTAGGCCTATCCCATGCTTCCATCAACATGACTAATCTTTGCTTCCATGTCAAATTATGCATGCAAGTGTGTCTGGTGGTGCTCTCTGGTGGTAAAATGTCAAACTTCAACTTTCGGCTTGGATAGGTGGGAAATTTGAAATGTTCAAATGTGCCCCCCGTTCAAATGTACCCCCCTCTCCCCTAAATTAGGCCTAGGGCCTATGTAATTTTGTTTCCACATTACAATAAAAAATATCACAGAATTGATTTGATTATTTTTTGGATGAGCAAAGCAAAGACTTCAATTTCACTGACCCCTCAAAAATTTAGATCCAATGTTTTTTTGTTTTGTTTTATTGTCTGTTTGTTCGCTCTCTACCAGGCACACGGCATATCCGATCTTGATCAAAATTGGAGGGGACATTTGAAATCTCTGAACTTGGAGCTGTATTGTTTTTAAGTATAATCGAAGAAATATTTCTCATGAATATCGTACATTTACGATTCTTTTCGATTATTAGAGCGATATTTTCATGACATTTGGGCCGATTCTGACCAAACGGGTGGGGCTACAACGTTCATATTTTACATGTACATTAAGGTACCGACACCGTAATGGTTAGGCCTATGTAGGCCCTATTGCTTTATGAAAGAAAAAGTTGAATAAGTAGCCAGAATCCATAGAATAAAGGTTGTAATATATGAGTTTTTTGAGGTACACAATAACAATTACCGGTAACAAGTAACAGCTTAGAAACTTGACAAGAATCACCTACAATCCATTCCAAAAAGCTCTTGCAAAAGTAAAGAGACCCCATGCTAACTAAAAACTTACAAAAAAGCTCATCCATCGACGCGACTAGAAAAAGCGTTTGCGAAGCTCCATAGTTTTGTGAAATAAGGATGCGTTCACATAACTTTGGTTTTGTCTTAAGAAATTGTTATTTGGTTGTTATGATAATAAGAAATCCGATATCATGATTGGTTAGTAATGCCGCGTTCCCACAAATTGGTTTAGTTATAAGGGGATAGGAAATACGTGTTAAATTGTTTACGTTTTTGTCCTAAGAAATTGTTATAACAAAACCATGATTCTTATGACGGACCAATCAGACTTTTGTTATTTATACGACGACCAATGAAAAGGAGTAACTTCATTATGACAGGCCACTGAAACATTACTAACCAATCAGGATATCGGATTTCTTGTTACCATAACAACCAATAGGCCTACCGGTAACAATTTCTTAAGACTAAACCAAAGTTATGGGAACGCGGCCTAATGTTTCAGTGGCCTGTCATAATGAAGTTAGGCCTACCCTACTCCTTTTCATTGGTCGTGTATAAATAACAAAACGTCTGATTGGTTGTCGTAAGAATTTTGTTAAACAAACAAACAAACGTAGGCCTACACAATTTAACACGTAGTAGGCCTACTAGGCTATTTCCTATCCCCCCTTATAGCTAAACCAATTAGTGTGAACGCGGCCTAAATTATGATTTTATTGTGTTCACAACGTAGGCCAACCCGTGACAGATCATGCAACATGTCACTGGATGGAATGTGTCCTGAGAGGCCGGATGTGTGTGACGATCCTTGGGTGGCCCAGAGGGTGCAAGCTCGAGGGGGAGAGTTGGCGCCAACACATGTGTGTAGGGCACGCCAGTCTCTTGCGAGCAGCCTCCAGGTTACGACCTGTAGTGCTTTCATAGTCCTATTATTATTTGTATTGTGTAGTGAGACTTTGTAGTCTAATAAATTCATATTATCTCCGGATAATTGAGTCTAGTAATTATATTAACCCTTCTTATCCCCCGCCAGGCGTGTGAGAGGGTATATTTGGCGCCCAACAATAAGAACCGCTTCGGTGTTTGCTACGGCTCCCGTGAACAATTGGTTAAAGACATTTTTTTACATCCGTGTTACGTACATTTTTTTTTGTGAACTTTTTCGACTGCTGCGGTGTTCGCTACGGCTCCCGTGAACATTTCGTTGTACATGTTACATCCGTGTGAAATATTTTCTGATCAGTGAAATTTCAGTGTTCTGTGTTATTGTGACTATGCCGCGAACGCGTACGCACACTTCGGACAGCCAGGAGTCTTCCGTGTTGCCGAGTGCGGGAAGTGGAGATAGTGATGGAAATATGGCTAATCTCATACGTGAGATGATGACTCAGTTATCGGGTGTGGTGCAGAGGTTAGATTCGTTGGAGGTGCGGAATACACCTCCGACGACAACAGCGCCGCCGCCGGCGCCGGTTCGCTTGATGGAGGCGTCGGGTTCTTCCGCGGTACCCGGTTCGCCTGCACCGTGGATGGTACCCGTGTACCCCAAGTTTTCGGATGATGGGGAAATTCATCCCATGGATTTCCTAGCGGACATGGAGTCGGCATTCCGGCACTACGGTGTACCGGACAATCTATGGTTGGGTGTGGTTTTTCGCCAGTTAGTTGGCGCAGCTAAGGACTGGGGCTACTCGTTCCACCAGTCTTGGAAAACGTGGGGTGAGTTTTCGAATGACTTTAAAAAAATGTTTTGGTCCGAGGACACCCAAGACGCGATTTCGGCAAAATTATCTACGGATTTTTTCGAAAAAAAAACACACGGCTCTATGGCAGGGTTTTACCTGTCATGGAGGAACCGGCTTCGACATGTTTCCGACAACATGTCTGATGCGTCGTTGATACGACGCATATCGTATCTCTTCCCGGCGAATGTGCAAACAGCCATCCTATCGGCCAATATACGCACTCCCGACGCTATGCTGTCCTTACTGAGGGGGCTGGACGAGGCGGCCGCACGACGCCGAGAACGCGAGGCTTCTCGTCCGACCGGATCCACGGGCAACACGGTCCCAGGTTCGACTCCAAGGCGACCATATTTTGCGGCAGGTGGACCTCGTCCTCAACAGGCTGCAGGGAATTGGCGCGAAGAGAGAGGTGGACGCGCTCAGGGTCATCGCGACGGGGCAGCTCGTGTGAATTGCGTCACGCAGCGAGGACAATCAGAAGACGGAGATCACGACGTGGCAGAGACAACTCCGGATCTCGAGATGCACAACAACAACAACAGCGAGGGAAACTACCACTAACTGGACAGGCAACTCCTCTGTTTCCGGTTAATGAAGAACCAAGGAGTTTCGTCGACCAACAGGACAGTGTCACACAGCAAGTAGGCCTCTATCAAGTATCTGCAAGGACCCAGGTGATTACAAGGTTAGTCGATGATGTAGCACAACAAGACTTGCGACATGAAGACGACGCACGCAACAGCATCGTAGGTGGACAGACGCCGGAAATAACTGTAAGTGTTTGCAACCAACAATTGTTTGCTTTAATTGACACTGGAAGTGACATTACTTGTATCTCGGAAACATTTTGGAATACCATATCCAAGACCACTCCAACGTTGCCACTGTTACCGGCACGTAGCGTACTAGTTGCAGGGGCATTTAATGAAAGAGGTCAAATTGTAAACAAACAAACTTATTTGCCTGCATTCATTAACGATGTAAAGTATGAGATAACGGTTTTGATAGTGCCCCTACTACATCGCTCCATGATTATAGGAGCAGATTGGCTCAGTGAAATAAAGTAGAACTTGACTTTGATGACAGATGCATGACAGTTGGACAGGGACAGCCGAGACACAGAATAAACTTTTGTTTTGCTAGTGATCCAAATGCAAGTTCGGAGGCAGGTTTGACGGTGTCAGCGATTATCGAGAGTCCCGCTATTACTGAACTTGAAGACACACCGATAGAGGTAGACCAGTCACAAGACGACTTTTCCTCCAAAATAAAAAGAATGCTTGAAACACTACCTATCACACCGTCCCAAGAGCGAAGCATGTCACAGCTACTGCAGAAACATGCTGCGGTTTTTTCCGACATTCCTGGTCGAGTTACTAACTACGTTCACGCCTTAGATATACGAGACAAGACGCCATTTTCACAAAAATCGTACCCGATTCCGCTATCAAAGCGACCGGCAGTAGATGCACAAATCGAACAAATGATTGCTTGGGGCATAATAGAAGCAGCGCCCTCAGCGTACACTAACCCATTAGTAACAGTTGTAAAACCGAACGGAGGGGTTCGTGTTTGTCTAGACGCCAGGTACCTAAACAGTCGTTTGCAACCCCAACATGACTCTCCGTTACCAATGGAAGACATTCTACAAAAGTTTCACGGTATGAACTACTTTACTACATTCGATTTGACTAATTCGTTCTGGCAGTTGTCCTTGAGAGAAGAGGATCGTAAATACACAGCTTTCGTGCACGGCGGGATAACATATATGTTTTGCGTGGTTCCCTATGGCCTCCAATCTAGTGTAGCAGGGCTCACAAGATGTTTGAATGACATAATTACGCCTGATATGAAACTATTTGTGACGATTTACGTAGACGATTTCATCGTGGCATCTAGGACCTATGACGAGCACGAGGTCCATGTAGATCGAGTGCTGGATGCATTGGGAAACGTCAACATGACTGTCAAATTGGAAAAGTGCCAGTTCTTACGACACGAAGTGACATTCGTAGGGCATATTATTTCGGCAAAAGGGGTAAGGGTGGATGAAGACAAGCTAAAACCAATCATTCACTATCCCAGGCCATATAATATCAAACAACTCAGGCGGTTTTTAGGTATGTGTACCTACTTTAAACGGTTTTGCGATCGATACGCGCATACTGTCGGCCCGTTGCTCACTTTATTACAGAAAGGGGTAAAATGGGTGTGGACAAAGGAATTGGAAGACACGTTCATACACGTGAAAAGTCTATTTTTACAAGCAGTGATGTTACACCATCCACTACCGGGTGTTCCATATCACGTGTCGACAGATAGCTCCGACATCGGTATTGGCGCGCACTTGTTTCAAGTGGATGAGGTGGGCGAGCGACGTGTGATTGCATTTGCGAGCAGGTCACTGAAAGGTCCAGAACGACGATATTTTACCACCGAGAAAGAGGGTTTAGCGATTATATATGCTGTACAGAAGTTCAGGAACTACCTGTTGGGTAGCAAGTTCACGATTTGGACCGATCATCACAGCCTTTCTTTCATAAGAAAATGTAAGTTGTCAAGTGCTAGGATCGCTAGGTGGATTCTTGTACTGCAAGAGTACGATTTCGAGGTGTTATTTTGCCCTGGTAAAGACAATGTGGTGGCCGACGCTCTCAGCAGAGCACCGACCGATGGTAGGCAGGGACATGAGGAGACAGTTTTACGATTAGCCCCAATAAAACAGTTTGTAGAAAGCGCGTCAAACAAGTTGCAAGAGTGGGCGAGCCAGCTACCTGAACGACAACGCAAGGATGAAGGGTTGTCAGCTGTGATTCGGCAACAACAGCTCGAGGCAGTGGGTAAGGTCGGCGACCGGAAGTATTTGTTATTCCGGGACGTATTGTACCATCGAGGGAAGAATGATACGTATTGGCGCGCGATGGTTCCCGCAGTTGATCAGACAGACGTAATAAAGGGTTTTCATGAAAGTTTTGGACATGTGGGGTCTTACAAAACTTATAAGTTGCTGTCAGAACATTTTTATTGGCGCGATATGCGACGTAGCGTGGTACGAGTGACGCGCGCATGTGACATTTGCCAGCGGGCTAAACATTCCAACAAAGGGTTATCTGGGGAAATGGGACACGTGATAGCAACGGCCCCTAATCAATTAATCACGATTGATTTGTATGGGCCACTACCTCAAGGGAGGGGCGGCGTCAACTTTGTCCTAGTGTTTCTCGACGCGTTCTCGAAACATGTCAAGTTGTACGCGTTGAAGAGAGCTACTACAGACGCGGTCCTAAAGAGACTAACTGCAGATTACATACCAACCGTGGGTAGGCCAAGTAAATTACTTGCAGATCATGGTAGTCAGTTTACTGCGCGTAAATGGTATGGGACTCTTGAGAGTGAAAACATTATCCCATTACATTCATCCATCCGCCACCCCCAAAGTAATCCAACGGAACGCGTCATGCGGGAGTTGGGCAGAGTATTTCGCACTTTTTGCCATGACAAGCATACAGCATGGGCTGAGTGCCTACCTTTAGTGGAAGAGTGGTTCAATGTGACCACGCATGAGACCACGGGCTTCACGCCATTCGAATTACAGTTCGGTAAGAGTCCCACTAGAAAAATAGCAGACCTCCTGGAGATTCCGCCCCCACTTACACCTCCATTGAGTTCACAACAGAAGGTTATACTAGCCAACTCTCGGATGCAGTCGAAAGCGGCCAGAAGAAAAAACAACCATGACAAACGGGTGCAGCCCATTACTCTGTCCCCGGGCTCGTTAGTGTTGATAAAAGCAAAACATCAGTCCAACGCTGCAAACAAAGAAATAGAGAAGTTCTTCCTAGTGTATAATGGACCATATAGGGTGTTTAGTCAAGTGGGAATGAATGCATACCAAATAATGTCCGAAGAAGGGAATGACAAAGGTATCCATAACATAGAGAATCTCAAATTATATAAACAATAAAGATGAGGTTTTAAACTGACTATACCTACAGTGATTGGTAATGTGTTTTGTGGATAAGTACATTCTAGGTTATATTATTATAAGATTTGTGTGGTTCATAATTATGCAAGGCTCTCTGAGTAGAAGCAAGAATATTTTGCATGTTGAGACTTTAGATAGGGCGTGGCGAACTAAGAGTGTGAAGTAAGTGTTTAGATTTAGTTCGGCTATATATATAATAAACATGTGCTATGATCTTTGAGTTATCATGTTAAATAGTATAATTTCTATGTGAATCCACTATTGTATGTATTGAGGTCCTGTATTCATCTTGATTTTATGTGCAATGCGCATTCATTAGAACTTAAATGTATTTTGTGTGTTTAGATTTTAGTTGAACTAGGTAATAGGATTGAATGTGTTATAATGGTTCTCATAAAATCTAGTAGGGGAGGATGTGACAGATCATGCAACATGTCACTGGATGGAATGTGTCCTGAGAGGCCGGATGTGTGTGACGATCCTTGGGTGGCCCAGAGGGTGCAAGCTCGAGGGGGAGAGTTGGCGCCAACACATGTGTGTAGGGCACGCCAGTCTCTTGCGAGCAGCCTCCAGGTTACGACCTGTAGTGCTTTCATAGTCCTATTATTATTTGTATTGTGTAGTGAGACTTTGTAGTCTAATAAATTCATATTATCTCCGGATAATTGAGTCTAGTAATTATATTAACCCTTCTTATCCCCCGCCAGGCGTGTGAGAGGGTATAAACCCGACTAATAGTCCTAGACCCTAGAAAGCATCCAACATATAAATTAATTTGCGATTTCGTACGTCCAACGTAGATCAATATAGCCCTAGGCCAACAGGCCTAAGGCCTAGGGGTAGCCTAGGCCTAGGCCTAGCCCTACCTAAACACAGAATAAACGATCTTTGGTTGGTTATCGCTCACTCGCCGATTGCGTCGGGGCCTACAGGGTTGGCTTAGTCGCTTTGATTTCAAGTCCCCCACTGAAAATCAGTTATATAACTGAGTGGGTAGACTCTAAATACAATTTATTTATTTATTTATTAATGAGCATGGATACCTCGAGCCTTAGGCACTTCTATACCTGGGAGGGTCCAACTTTTCAACGATTTTTTGCTGTTATTAACAAAAAAAACTTCAAAACCTTTAACGTCGCTATTTTAAACGAAAGTCCTTTGGGGTTTAAAGTATTTCATATTTAAAATAACAACGTTAAAGGTTTAGTAGGCCTAGGTAGAGTATTTTTTTGAAAATGTTGCAAAAAATCGTTGTTGAAAAGTTGGACCCCCCAGGTATAGTAGGCCTAGGCCTAGCCTAGAAGTGCCGAGCCTTAAGGTTCACCACCCTTTTGATAGTTAGTAAATAGCGGTTTGCTCGGCCAAAAAGCATCCTACGTATATACAATTTTGCAAACTTGTCAATAAAGCATACATGGACGTTCCAACAGTCATAGATTTTCAAAATTTTGACTTGATCAGCCAGAAAAAAATTCACGAATATAGTCAATTTTGGACTTTTTAACAAAATTGAAATTCGTGAAATCTAATTTATTTTTTATAAATTATTTCAAAACAAATTTTAGGAATGTGTTACTATAGAAACCTTTATTTCCACTTTCTTGAGATATGTTCAAAATTTCTAACAACTGTGATGTCATTCAGCCGAGCAAACAGAAAATTGCCTAAAAAAGGGGTGGTGAACGCTCTTAAACCAAACGCCCAGGCTAGGTCTGATCAGTTGATTGATAAGCCTTCCTAGGGCTAGGCTAGGGCTAGGGCTAGCCTAGCCCTAAGCCCCTAGGCGTTTGGGTTTTTACTTTTTACACTTACCCATCTTTTCGACGAGCTTTATAGACATGGCCATAAGTTCCACGTCCCACTTTACACCCTTCGTAGTCAAACAGGTCTTCCACTTTAGCACGTTCAGTCGCGGTTTTCACTTTGAATTCGTAATCCATCATTAAAGTATGGCCTAGGCCCTAGGCCTAGGAGTAGGAGCTAGGTAGGCCTAGGCTAGGTCTAGTTGGTCACCCACTGTCTTATCAACAGACTAGGGCTAGGGCCTAGGCTAGTAGGCCTACTAAAACAGCGTTTTAGGGTGTAGGCCCCCTAGTAGTTTTATTATTATAAAATTGTGTAATTTTACGTAACTTCAGAAGTTCAGAGGCATGGGGGTTTGAATCTCGGCCTATTATGTTCCTAAACCCAACCCAAAACCATACACAACTATAGGCTAACCGGTGTGCCGGTGTAGTTTGCGGCTTGCCTTGACCGGTATGAGTTTGACGACGATCTCTCGAACGGGGAAAAGTCGGAGCTGAGATCATGTGCAGTGCGGCCAACGCTCACAATTAAATGCCGATTCCGCTAACAAAACCAAGGTTGCAACGGTGTCCCTCAACATGCCATTACACCCATTATAAGTTAGTATGGCTTCTATGATACCACACACCGACTACATGATGATAATAAATCCCTCTACCTCTTTACATTCATGTCATCAGAAGGTTTTCCTAATTATTAACTAATTAGTATGGGATTCAGCAAGAAAAACACGTTGTTCCCGGGATGTGCTCGGTTTAACCCGAGAGTAGTCGCGTGTGGTCTTTTAGACCGACATTTTTTTTTCAACAGTTGGTATTTGTACAGCGCGCATGCATGGCTTGTCTAGTTCCGCCTACCTTCCCAAAATAGATTTTTGAAGCCAGTGTGCAATACGCGATTCAGTGTTCTGCAGAACTTCATCTAAGATAAGAGGTCCTGTTCGGTTGCTTGGTCTTTTCGACCGCTGCGCGACTACTAAGGGAGGCAAAAATATGCATACTCAATCACTATTATGAGACATGTATTTTGTTATTGAAGGTTAATTATTCTTCAACATACAGTGTTGGCATAATATTACTGTTTTGGCTTACTAATAATTCGAACTACAGGGTGTTTCAAAACATATTTTTAAACCTTTTTGTAGGTTTGCAACATTCTGTGTTTGATTGATTATTTATTGATTATTGATTGATAATTGATTAATATAACCATGTATGCTGTCACATTTATGATAAATTATCTTATATTGGTAATCAAAACGTCATCCTAACGTTATTAGCCCATAATAAATAATACGGTCTAAAGGACCGGGCGCGACTACTAACGTTACAAACAGGGGCGCGACTATACTCTCGGGTTAAAGAAAACTGCGATATGTTCAATTCTTCGGAGTACATGATGATAACAAGACACTATTCCTCTTTACAATCATGCAATCAGAAGTGCGTGACATATCATATCAATTATTGCTTTATATCCAATTTTTCTTTATTCTACATGAATTCTTAATCTAGTAGGGCATATTTTGCATCTACTCTACTTTACCATAAACACTAATCAATCAATCAATCATCATATATATACTAGACACTTTCTCCTGTAACATCATTGCTGTTTCCTGTGCCATCACGCAATTATTATCACATATCCACATCAAAATTGTTTTAAATACCAACTTTTTCTTATTATTATGAGGTTCTTATCATATAGTAGCGCATGCTATTGTTTTTGTCATCTACTCTACTTTAACATAAACACTGTGTTTATCATTATTAATCATTAATGAAATCATCATATATTATATATATATATATAGTATCATATTATCAATCATCATACATATCATATCAAATATCCATATCAATTATCATTTTATGCTTTCTTTCCACTAATTCTTTCTTCTTTCCTTCTAAACTGTGTAGGTATAGCATTATAATTCTATCACTTTTAATTATTAATTATTAATTATAGACTATTCACTTTCTCTGCAAAGAGTTATACTTGTTACACTGTACTAGGTCTTAAGTGAATAAAAATATCTATCTCTCATAGTTTTTCGTATTAATTAACTAATTAGTACGAGATGCTGAGCAAAATTCGTTTGACCGTGAATGCTCGTTTTTATAGAAAACTGCACGATATGTTTCAATTACGCCGAGTACATATGATACGATACACTCTTGTCCTCTTAAAATCATGCAATCAAAGTGCGTGACTTAATCACAAGTTTTCGTATTAATTAACTATTAGTCGAGATGCGTGAGAAAAATCGATTTTGACCGGGAAATGCTCGGTTTTTCGAGAAACTGCGATATGTTCAATTCTCCGGGTACATGATGATGAACAAGACCTATTCCTCTTTACAATCATGACATCAGAAGTGCGTGACATTCACAGTTTTCGTATTACTTAACTAATTAGTACGAGATTGCGTGAGAAAAAATCGATTTTGACCGTGAAATGCTCGTTTTAGAGAACTCGCGGATATGTTCCAAATTACTCCGAGTACATAATGAATAACCAGACACTCTCCTCTTTAAAATCATGCATCACGAGTGCGTGACATATCACACAAGTTTTCGTATTAATTAACTATTAGTACGAGAGGCGTGAGAAAAATCGATTTGACCGGGAATGCTCGGTTTCAAGAAAACTGCGATATGTTCAATTTCTCCAAGTACATGATGATAACAAGACACGATAATCCTCTTCTAACAATCATCGAAATCAGTAAGTGCGTGACATATCACAGTTTTCGTATTAATTAACTAATTAGTACGAGATGCGTTGAGGAAAACACGATGTTCCCGGGACAATCTCGATTTAAAACAAAACTGTGATATTTCAATTACTCCGAGTACCATAAAAACAACAAAACCCTATTCCTCTTTACAATCATGAAATCAGAAGTGCGTGACATATCACAGTTTTAGTATTAATTAACTAATTAGTCTGCGGTGCGTGAGAAAAAATTCGATTTGACCGTGAAATGCTCGGTTTTAGAGAAAACTGCGATATGTTCAATTTCTCCGAGTACATGATGATAACAAGACACTTTTCCTCTTTACAATCAATGCAATCAGAAGTGCTGACCATATCACAGTTTTTTCGTATTAATTACCTACATGGTACGAGATGCGTGAGAAAAAAACACATGTTCCCGGAAATGGTCGATTTAAAACAAAACTGTGATATATTCATTACTCCGAGTGACATGATACAAACAAAACACTTTTTCTTTTTTAATCATGCAATCAGATGCGTGACATATCACAGTTTTTCGTATTAATTACTAATTAGTACGAGATGCGTGAGAAAAAACTCGATTTGACGCGTGGAAATGCTCGATTTTAAGAGAAAACTGCGATATGTTTAATTTCTCCGAGTACATGATATACCAAGACAATTTCCTCTTCAATCAATAAGCAATCCGATTGCGTGACATATACACAGTTTTCGTTATTAACTAATTGTAACGAGATGCGTGAGAAAAAACACGATGTTCCCGTAAGATGCTCGATTTAAAACAAAACTGTGATATGTTCAAATTACTCCAGTACATAAAAACAACAACACTATTCTCTTTACAATCATGAAATCAGAAGTGCGTGACATATGCACAGTTTTCCGTATTAATTAACTATTAGTACGAGATGCTGAGAAAAAACTCGATTGACCGTGAAATGCTTGGTTTTAGAGAAAACCTGCGATATGTTCAATTTACTCCGAGTACATGATGATAACAAGACACTTTTCCTCTTAGCAATCATGCAAGCAGAAGTGCGTGGCATATCACAGTTTTTCGAATTAATTAACTAATTAGTACGAGATGGCGTGAGAAAACACGTTGTTCCCGGGAAATGCCGATTTAAACAAAACTGGATATGGTTAATTACTCCGAGTACATGAATGATAACAAGACACTATTTCTCTTAACACTCAATGAAATCAGAAGTGCTTGACATATCACAGTTTTCGTATTAATTAACTAATGAGTACGAGATGTGTGAGAAAAAACTCGATATGACCGTGAAATGCTCGGTTTTAGAGATCAGGACGGTGTCGTGATATGTTAATTTCTCCGAGTACATGATGATACGACACTCTTCCTCTTTACAATCATACAATCAGAAGTGCGTGACATATCCAGTTTTTCGTATTAATTACTAATTAGTTCGAAAATGCGTGCGAAAAAACAAGACGATTGTTTCCCGGAATTGCTCGATTAAAAAAAAAAAAAACAAAAACTGGTGGATATGTTTAATTACTCCGAGTACATAATGGTAACGACATTTTTCCTCTTTACAATCATGGCAATCAGAGTGCGTGACATATCAACAGTTTCGAATTAATTAACTAATTGAGTACGAGTATGCGTGAGAAAAAACAACGATGTTCCTCGGGAAATGCTCGATTTAAACAAACTGTGATATGTTCCATTACTCCGAGTACATGCTGATAACAAGACACTATTCCTCTTTCATCCATGAAATCAGAAGTGCGTGACATATCACGGGTTTCGTATTAATTAACTATTAGTAACGATATGTGTGCGAAAAAACTCGATTTGACCGTGAAATCCCGGTTTTAGAGAAAATGCGATGTTTTTAATTCTCCTAGTAACATTATGATATCAAGACACTCTTCTCCTCTTTACAATCATACAATCAGAAGTGCGTGACATATCACAGTTTTCGTATTAATTAACTAATTAGTACGAGATGCGTGAGAAAAAACACGATGTTCCCGTGAAATGCTCGGTTTTTAAGAAAATTGGACGCCGATCGCAAGCCTCTTCTGTAAAGGCTTGTTTTTATTATTATTTTATTTATTATGGAATATTATTCGGGCTCACTGCATCAATTGGGTAGACAAATTGTTTACGTCGCAATCACCACAAACAACTTACAAAAGTGAAAAAAAATTATCTAACAGTTTTAATTAACACAAACTAGTTTGGCAACTCGTGAAAATAGATTTTTGTAATGCAATCACATATTATGTCAGTTATAGACTTGTTGTATTTTAAGGTCCTACGTATTTTTCGTCTGACTCTGTATAATTAGTTTTTTTGTCATCTATTAATGTTTAAGGTATGGCCTAATACCTATTGTCATTGTGATATGTTTTTCATCTCGCCTTAAAAATCTTGAAATGTTATTTTCATATTGCCACACGCAATTTTATTGAGGAATTTGACCCGATGCGTTTAGTGACGAAAGAATAATCCCAGGCTTGTTCTTGTTTTGATTCTTTGAACCCGGGAACACATCCGTGGGTGTTTTACCGCAAACGGAGCGAGATAATCCCCGGACATTGTTGCTACATTTACACACAACAATGCCGAAAGCTATCAAACAACTCTATGGCACACCTTTTAAGAATCAATTATCTACATTACAGTCGTAGGTGGAATCGTGATATTTACGAAATTGGCGTTTAGGTGAATTTATTCGGATACAATCTGCTTATTTTGTTTTACATATAGATACTTTTGTATCATACCAATCTAAAATGTTCCTTGAATTGATGCACAAGACACAAAAAATATGCATTCCGATTTACACCCTTCTTAGGGTAAACAATAGCGTATTTTTAACCAAAGCCTTGCAATAACAAAACGTAATATGATTTACAGAAAAGGTTGTAGAGTATGAGTATGTCAATATTCGCCAATATTTTTTACCCAAAATCCTCCGAGGCCATGGGGCACAAAAATCGTCCCCATGTTATTTATTATGGGAGATTTTTGCCGATAGGACCATCTCGGAAATTAGTAAGTTTAGCAATTTTTTTTTCCCGGGGTCGGGATGGACCAATGTTTTCTTTTTTTTAAAAAATTCATAGCAATTTAAAATAAATGGTACATGTTTTTTTGTTTTTTTAGTTAGGGTGAATACGAGTCAAAAAGTGATGCCTTTCTTTTTTGTGTCTTCGCCTTTACTTGAACTGAAGTGCGGGTTTTAAAGTAATAGACCCACGTGTACAATAAACTTGAAAAAATACAGCCAAACCTTGCACATTCAAAAGCAATTAGATCTAAAAAAAGGGGGGGGGGCAAGCTCATGTGTTGTACACTTTTTAAATTAGCCTTTTCCATAAAAATCCTAGAATGAGTTAGGGGTCCCATTTTTATCTTAGGCAAAAGAAATCCAAATTTAAAATCAGGTTTTCTTTTCCTATTTTTTAAAATACTTGAGTGGGGCTTAGGGTGATGTATAGCAAAAGTGAATAACGCGAGTTGTTCGAGAGGTACCGTTTTCGATACCAGCCAGTCAATAACAATGAAAAGGGTTTGAGAACTCTTAAATATAGCTTGGGGACTATTCCCTTCACAACTATCCTAACTCATGGTAGACTCTACTCTAAATACAATTTTTTTAAAAAGAAGAGATGCACACTACTTTGTCCCGGGCCGGTCCCCCAATAGAAATTACCATTCATAATTATTTATGTCAACTGATGACTTATTTGGTCCTTGGCAATGTTATGATTTGCGTGTAGTTTTTTTTTACTTAATTTTTTTAGGATGACGTAGCGAGCTAGCGAGCGAAGCGAAGATTCCATTTCACTACATGGAAAAAAAACCGGGAATTTTTTTTTTTTTTTTTTTCCTTTTTCCTTTCTTTTTTTCTGTATTTTTGTGTGTTTTCAGCACGATTCCGGCAAAACCCGATATCCTTTTGCGATAAAATTTTATGGGGGCCCTTGAAATCTTAAACTGGAAACTGCCACTTTTTTGAGCGAAACAAAAAATTTTTTTCTCATAAAAATTGAAATTTTTACGTTTTTTGTTTTTTTGAAAATTTATTTCCTTGTAACACCTACATGTTAAAATCCGATTTTCGATTTTTTACAGAACCTTAATTTTTAATTAAAGATATCCGTGTGAAATTTGAGCGCAATCAAAAAATTATTTTTTCATGAAAATAAAAATTTTTGGGGTTTTTTTTTCTTTTTTTAAAAAATTCTTTAAAAAAAAAAAACACCTACATGCTTTATTTTATTGTAATTTTTTTTTCAAAAACCCTTAAATTTTTTAAAAATTTTAATATTGTGTGAAATTTGGCGAATCAATAATTATTTTTTAAAAATCCCAATTTTTGTTTTTTCAATTTTTTTAAAATTTCCCTACGTTTAATTAAAAAAATTAAAATTAAAGTTTATTTTTTATTAATTTATTTAATTAAAAAAAATCTTCAACTTAGACAATTTTTTCACAAAACAACAGAAAACCCGCATAACCTGGCACTCAATGACAATTTACGCCCCCATCCAACAACGCGGGGGGCTAACGTTTCCTAGTTTTAACAAGCTCGAAAAGTCTAGAAACTTCAAATTTTTACAGTTTTAATTTTAATTTTGGGTGAAAAATTTTTGTTTTATAATATTTTTATAGAAATTTGATCGAAAACATTTTTCCGATCCAAATTTCAAACAAACACAAACCCAGAAACGCTTCTTCGCCTTTTCCGATAAAGCTTTGCAAAAATAAGGATAACATGACGACTTCAATTATTTTTATTTTTAAAGGCAATTAAAAATATCAACAGTGTCATTGATTGACCACCGCCACGCCACGTTACCGACCTCCATTGGAAAAACTCAGCGCAGCCAAATGTTTTTATTTTTTTGGGGGAGGTAATTTTTTTCATCGTAAAAAATGAGAAAAAATTAAAAATTTTTTAGGGGCTTATTAAAAACTAGTATGCTTTTTAAAATAAACCCCCACCCCTTTTTTGGGATGAGCGTACGAGCAAGCAAAGTTTTCCATTTTAAAATGAAGAAAAAAACCCGGGAATGTTTTTTTTGCCCCCGATACTACAATTTGCGATGAAATTTCTGGGGGCCTTCGAAATCTCTGAATTTAGAACTCCCACGTTTTTTCGCAATTGAAAAATTATGTCTTTTTCGATTTAAAAACCCCTAATGTTTTTATCCGATTGCAATAATTTTTTTAAAAGAACCTTTTTTTTTTGAACTAATTTCGTTGAAATTTTTGAGCTAATCGAAAAATTTTTTTCTCTGAAAATCGCAATTTACGATTTTTTTTCGATTTTTTTTAAATTTTTTTTCTTTATAACCCTAATGCTTTATCCGTTGTTATGTTTTCTTCAAGAACCTAAATTTTTATGAATTTTATATTGGTAAATTTTTGAGCGCATCGAAAAATTTTTTTATTATTAAAATCGAAATTTTCGTTTGTCTACATTTTTTATCCGATCCGATTGAAATGATTTTTTCAAAAAACATTATTTATGAATTATGTATTCGTTTGAAATTTGAGCGTATCGGAAAATTTTTTCTCATAAAAAATCTCTATTTTCGCTTTTTTTTTTTTTAAAAAAAATTCTCCATCCAAAAATACGCGCCTGAAAAAGCGTTTGCGAAGCTTCCTTGTATATTTTACATCGAACAATCGGGGGCGGCAAGGAATGTCAATTTCTCTATACAACTCTAACGCAGGCCTAATCTACCGATCGTGCCACAGACCCACAACGGATAATTTTTATGAATGATAACAACATTCTACATTCATAGGCCAATGTTCGCAAAGTATGTTTTTCCTCTTTTCCAAGATAAAAATAAAACATGTTTAAAATAATGGACATGGTAAAAAACAACATTATAAATTGTCCATTTCATTATTAAATCCACATTAAATCTACTATACGTACCCGTTAGGGTGAATTTTACTAGTTGCACGATATTTTTGCCTACAAAGTAAATGATGTTACAATGTATGATTATTTTCTTTGATGAAGCACGCTCAAAAATCACGCTTATTCAGATTTCACATTAATTCAAACTTGCCGGTCAGGTGACAGCCGAGTGAACGGCTCGCTGCCATTAGCGTAGTCAGTCAAGGCAAGAATACACCTCTTACGACCGTTTAAATTTAATGTAAATAATTTATTCTTGGAAGGAAGGGGGCAACTACACCGTAAACACCACCACTAATTGATGTACACATTTAAATTGCCGAAAAAGAACGCCCATTTAAACCCCCCTTAGCCTACCATTAATAAACCCTAGTTTTGCATGACATAAAATACTACTTTAAAAAAATAACAAAAAAAAAGCTTTTCCCCTTTACATAAATTGTATAGGATCTTATCCTACATTGACACTTTAGCGCCCTCCCATTTAATTTGCTCACCCCCCCCCCCCAATTTTTTGGGGTTTTTTTTTAGAATTCAAAAAAAAAATGGCCAAGTTAAAATATTTTATTTTAAAAATGGAAATTTTTGTCACTTTCATTGACATGACATAAACCCTCCTTTAAAAATGCCACCCACCCCACCCCCCCCCTAAATTCACGATATTGGAATCCCCCCCCCCCCATATTTTCATTGTAAAAAAAACTAAAAAAAGAAATGAAAAATCCGTGTAATTTTGACAGTCCTTTCCCAAACCTGAAAAAAAAACCCCCTTACAGACTACACCCCCCTTGAAAAATACTCCCCCCCCCTTTTTACCTACCCCCCCCCCCCCCCAAAAAAAAGTTTTTTATCTTTTAGGTCTTTTATTTGGTTTTTACTGAATTGCATTAACCCACCTACGACCCCATCTGTTTTCCTCCATACCCCCCTCCTTACCCCTCCCCTTTCCTTTTTCCCCCCCCTCACCCCCTCCCAATTTTTTGGAAAAATTTCCCAAAAAATAAAAACCCCTTTTTTTCTGGCCTTTTAGGAATTTAAGGGTTCCATACGAAATTGAATTTTATCCCCCATCCCCACCTTCCTGGACACTATTCCCCAGGATCACTTCCCCAAAAGTTTTCTAAAAAAAAAAAACATTTTTTAAATACCCCAAAAAAATTCACAATATTTTAAAATTTGTTTCCCACTCCCAAAACCACTTTTTCACATCCACCCAAATTTTGACAAGCTACACCCTCTGACGCCCGTCTGTGCCGGTCTGTCAGACCTAAAGGGGACCGAATAAACTGTTCGACGGTTTTCTGTTCGATGGTTTTCTCTTCGACAGAAATGGTTTTGTCACGACGGTTTGTAAAAACCCGATGTAAAGTTTTGACTATGTAAACGGACAAAGGAACAACAATGAACAAAGAGTCAAAGACTTGCGACACCCCCCTTCTTTCATTGATGCCAGGTATGCCCCCTTCCAACAGAAGAAGGCAACATCTCTCGGACACTCGATCCATTTTAGTACGTAGCGGCATCGCGACAGTGGCTTCATTATCGTCGTGGGAGTGAAATAAGCAATGGGTGTTTTCTTGACGATAATGAAAGCAATCAGATTGCGGGCGATAATCACGATCATATTCAGGTTTAAAAAAACCCGGGAATTAAAATAAAATCCAACAGTCCTCCCCCACAGGGTTTTATATTAAATTGCTTTGAAAATAGGATATTATAAATTTTAATTGATTGAACCCTTAATTCCCCTCTTGCAAAGGGAAAGGCTCCAAATCACGTTTACACCTTTCCAAAGCCCAAAAGTTAAAACTCTTCCTGTGCGTAAATCGAACCCTTATCTTTACATTGGGAAGAATTAAGAGGTATTAACCAAAGCCCAACGAACCACAATAAATTTGGGTGGTTTTAAACCCCATTTAAAAACGTTAATTACCTGAATTATACCCACATCCGTTGTAGATTGTCCATTGTCAGTCTCACTTCTTGCTCGAATTAATTTTACAATAGAAACAAGTTTTTTTATAAATTAGTTTCAAACATGAAATAGTTTATAATGCTAAATTTTTAACTTCAGGGCATTTGACACAAAGAAATAACCCCTTTCTTCTCTAGAAAATTTTGTTTAAACATATCCTTTTTATTTTGCTTATCCATTTTGCAATCAAATTGTTATTAGATTAAGAAATGCGAAAACAAAAAACCCTCGAAAACTTGTTGAATCAAAAACCCAAAATTATATTTTTCCCTTGGCCTTTTTTGTGGAGGGAAAGCTACTGTCATATTTTAAAAACACTATTGTAAGTTCATTCAAGAAAACGGATTTCCTACAAATAAAGTAAGCCCCCATAACAAAACGGTTAGGCATGATTTGGGGCCCCCCCACCTCCTTATATAATACAATTTTATCTTTATTTTTTTTTTTGGGCCCGGTGGGTCATGCGGTTTGGGCCCCAGTTTCAAAAGATGTGACCTAAGGGAAAGCAGGTCAAATCCAGAATTAAATTTTTTTTCAATTATTTGTCCTTTACAGTTACAAAAAATCTTATGAGTATTACGACAGTGTCGGCTCGAGCCTAGACGCGCGACTGTGATTCGAGAGATCCCGGTTCAAACCCCCGTCCCAGACCGGAAACCCTGAATACGGTTTTTTTACGGTTTTCCCCCCCCTTTGTTAATGCGAATGTAAGGGGAAACAGTCCTCGGACATCCCCCCTGAAGAGAGGCAGAATTGCACCATCTGCAGGTTCCCACGAAAAAAATTATTTAAAAATCACCTCTTTTATCTCACGAGATAAATGTTCTTTATTTTTTTTCTTACCCGATTTTAAAAGGTTCCAAAGAGATTTTCTATATCACTCAACGGCTCTATTTTAACAGCCAAGTATAGAGCCTATACTTACTTTTTCGACGAATACTCAAAGAGTCAAAACACACTTAACGTTGTATTTAAAAATTTTCCCTGACAGAAGAAAGCCTTTTTATAGGGAAATTGCAATTGCGTAGGGGAATTAACTTGTTTTCCCCATAACAAATCACACTTTTTTTTTAGTAGTAAATATCATTGTAATATTATGATATTATCCAAAATAATTTCATTTTGTAGATAGTTTCATTAATAATAAGGAAACAAAAAAGCAAAAAATTTAAAAATAAAAGCATTTACTTTTTTTTATAGAATTAAGGACATATTTAATTTTAACGGAAAACACAACCCAAATTGGGTATCTTGACGCAGTATAGGCCCTATATAATAAATTTAAGTAAGTATCAAAGATTACTGTGACACTTCCCCGGAAAATATTAAATTAAAGAAAATTTTTTACAACATATATTTTACATTTGAGTAAATTTACATGAACCAATGTACCGTTTTATTACAAATAAATTTTAGACTAATTTAACAATTTTTACAAGGGCCCAAAACTTTCCAATTTGCTCATATTCTATTTCGGGGTTCCATCAATACGAACATTTATTTTTAAATTTCTGTTTTGAAATTTTTTCTGTTATTCGCTCTATAAAATTTCTACGAAATATGGATCAATTTCTTTTTTCACATCAAAAAAAGGGAAACACACTTTTAGAGTAAAAACCCATCTTAAAATTTTCATTTCATTTTTAAAAAGCGATTGCAAATGTAACGAGATTTTTTTTCAGTAGCGTTGATGGTGCATAATAATAATATTTGGGGCACCCCCTCCCAGCCCTTTGCTAACCTTTTTTTAAAAGTGGACACTTCACAGCTGTGTTTTTTTGTTGGTTTTTAATTTTTTATAATGTAGGCCTATATTGGGGTTTTAGATTCTAAAAAGGGAATTTTGCTGTGTTTTGATATTTATAAGCATATTTATTTACGGTTTTAAATTCTCTTTAGTTTAAATGTGTTTTACTTGTATAAAGCGTTTTCAAGTATCTTCGATGATATGCTGCTTGAGATTCGGGTTGTGAATTAAATAACATATTATTGGCCCGTATTTTTGAGGGTAGGATATTTAATTTTAAGTCCCCACACATTTCCTAATCAGTGATAGCCTACCTGTCTAATGGCGTATATGCCAGATAAAAAGATCGAGTTCGATTTAAAGTCATGCGAAAATACTATCAATCGTAAAAACTTTGTGACTGTTCATGAAATTTTCAAGAAGCGCTTTTAAAAAATTTTGCAGTATGTGCTTTCCCGTAATAAAAAAATCTTTTCAAAATTTGTTAATTCAAATTTAATTCAGAAATTTTACTACCTTTTCCCGAATTTAAACCGGTCTGCTTTATGCTGCCATGCACTTGGTGACTAAAGTACCATAGCAGGGAGACGCGGGCCCAATTTTCCCATCTGATTTTTTTTTCGTAGGCTAATTAACCACCCTTATTTTTTCGAATTTTGCTGCATCGGGGTGAGTTCTACCAGGTTAATATTCGATCCAATTACGTTTATAAAATCAACTGGTTTATTCTAGTTCTAGAGACGACCCTCACGCATATTTTTATCACTGCATACGTACATCTTCAATCAATCAATTTTTTTTAATTTTTTTTAATTTTTTTTTTCAATCAATTTTGTAATTTTCGACCCGATCAAGCTCGTTTCTATGTTGTGGGCGTCCCCAAATTTAAAAAGATTGCCTATAATAATAAAAAGTCCCCCTAAGGTAATATTTTTTTAAAGAAAACGCGGAAAATCCTAGGGGCAATTGATGCCCCCCGCATAACACATACCATCGGGATTGGCCCCAGCGCGGCGGTCAAAGGTCAAGTAATGTAAAGTAATCTTATTCTTACAATTGTTTAAACTCCATTCCACATACCCTTTCTAGGAAGTGCGGTCTTACCACACTTAACAACCCTAGGCTAAGGACGAGTACTGTGAATTTTAATCTAATGATTTTGTGATCACATTCTTTTAGCATTGAACCCGGGTTTAAAAACATAGGGCTACGAGCTCAACCCAGAAAGATCCGCTCGTCAAATGGCAAATTTACACCCAAAACTCTGCAGTTATTTTCCCAAACAACCCGACACCAGCCCCTATAGACTTACCTACCCGGGGCCCTAGAGCTAATTAGTGGAATTGTACACCCTCGCTTCCGAGTCTCGGGGGGACGTGTGGTATTCTTTTAGTTTTAACAATGAAATACTTGAAGAAACCCGGGGGGTTTCCCCGGGGTCAATTGGGAAACTTTTTCTGCTGAAACAAAAGGGTTTTTTTTTTCAAACGTTTTCCCTTTCATTTCGCACGAGTTAAGAAAATTAGATAAAACCGTACGGTACAATCTAACCGGACACTAACGGACCCGATGGGTCTAAAATAGTCATGTGGATAAAAAACGTTCCGTAAAATTTGCTTAAGATTGTCAAAAGATTTTTCTAAAGTACCTGATGCACTTCCCTTCGAATGGCGGGGGAAAGTGATAGTTTTTTTTTTAATGGAACGTGACATGTTTTCATTAATGAAAGAGGGACATTTCCGTAATTCAAGAAATCATTACGCGTCCTAACCCGGGGGACTCGTAAACCTCCTCCTCCCGGGTTAAAATCGTCCCTTTAAACAGCTGTAGGGAAATTTTTGGGGAAAATTTTATAATATATCTTTAATAGTGTGCTTTTTTAATAATCAACAAGCAAAAAAGGGGTTACCAGCTTCTTTCGGAGATTTTTCGAAATAAAAACAAGAAATCCCCATCCTTTTTAAAATTGCAAGCCTTTAAAACTCTACTTTTCCGACCCCAAAAAAATACACAGTACACGAAAACCGCAAGGAAAAATGACTAAATTTTTGTACAATTTCAGGTAATTAAACACTGAAAAGGAAAAGTATTTTTAAAATACAGTTTCCATACTGGATTTTGAATTTTTTTTCGTCCAAAGTCAAGTTTAAAATTTTGAAACCAAGAGCGTCAGTTAAGGGGGTTGGGAACGCGCGTGACGTCCTTTGAAGCCGGGCGATTGCCAATAGGGGAAACCCAATGGGCGTTGTCCGGTTCTCTCCCGTCGGGGGGTATAGGCGATTTAACCCTGCTAATGTTTGTAAAACGATAGCGCAGAACCCGACCACGGACCGGGAATTATTCATACTGTAAGAAACATAATCTTTTCCCTTTGCGTGGATATACATAACTCTCTCTATCAAAATATTAATGACATTTGTTTTGAGTTGGTGAACTCAATTACACTGTTGCCAAACCTTCCAAATGCCTGAAAAAGCACTAAAAAAATTTTTCCGTGGCATCAGCATAAATTTGGTACCGACTTGCTTTGTGTACTGGGGGGTACTGGGTTTTACTAGATTATACATACTAAAAAATATCCTTTAATGTGCCAACAAAACTTGAATGCGAAAACATTTAGCAAACCATGGGCAGGCGCGTGGTTGCGAGGATGCCCCCAGCTGCACACAAAGTGGGGCGTCCGCTTTGGTTGCCCTCAGTCAAGGGACTTTTCGACAGCGCACAAACATGGGGCCCTTTAACTCATAATAGTTGAATTTAGGAAGCGTCATCAAACAAAGTAGATGCCATCATCTTCTTCAAGAAAGCATCTTGTGATTTATTGGTTTAGATTTCTTTTTGCCGAGTCAAAAGATCGGCGATTAATTTTTTACCATGCAATTTTTATGGGCGCTGAGACCCGAGAGAACCAATTTCCTTCCCGCCTTCAAAAACTTAGGGGCCCCAAAAAAATCGTGGGGGGGGGGGGGGAGCCCAAAATTTAAAAAGGGGTTTGGCTGCCTTTCCCCTAGACACACGGGGTTCGGATGTTTACGTTTGCTCGGATATATCTTTAGATTCGGATATATAAATCGAAAATTGGGCCCAGGGCCCAGAAATACTAAATAATACTCGACGGGGGAATATTATCCACCTTTTCAGTTAAAATTGATTTTTAAAAAATAAAAAACCCTGGGGTGTTATGATTCATTGACTAGCCCCCCCATTATCATAATTGGCCTTTTGTTGTGAATGTAGGGGTACATTAATACCAATTAAAAAGTAATTTAAGCACGTCAGCAGAATGAAAAAGTAACAGTGAATGTAAAAGTGATTTGGAAAAAGGAACCTGTGATTTATAGAAATTTTGTCGTGGCCCTAAGACGATTTTGTGCGGGCCCCCACGGCAAATTTCACCCCCACTCATGAGCCCGTTTTTGGTTTTAGGGGCCCGGGAAAAAAAAATTGGCCCAGTAAGAAATACATTAAAATCAGTTTTTTGCCATATAATACCCCGTCAGTAGGCCCTAATCGAAATAAATGAAAACACGTTTGTGTAACATTTTTAGTAGTGCGGCGGTCGAATCCCAAATTTCAGCTTTGCCCCTACAGCGGTACAACGCGCGAAACCAAAAAAAATCGTCGGCTACTTTATTTCCCACTAGAAAAAAGAGTTTTTGGGCCGAAATGCGTGTCTCCATAGATTCGACGCCCTCTTTGGGGGCCCGTCGATCCACTGCGTTTTAAAAAATTGAAATTTTATTTTTTTTTTTTTCCTTTTTCCCTTGGGGGTTTTTTCGGGGGGGCCCAGAGCGATACGTGGTTCCTTCAACCCAGCAGATGTGCACCCGACTCAAAACGAGCGTAAAAGTTTTGTGATGTCAATTAGGACATTTTTTAAACCCTTCTGCCAAATATTTATGAATTAATTTACGTCGGGAAAATAGCATGATATATGTATATTTACGCAACTACAGTTTATTTTGGTATGAAACACTTTTCGAGGTGGCAGATTCTCTCGGCGCTTTCTACCACTCGTCAAAAGCAAGGTCCACGGGATTTCCGCTAGGTGTGCCGCGCACAAAGGCCCCCATGGCCAAAAGGGTAAGCTATACCATCGAGCTTATTTTTGGGGTAAGGAGCTGACGTCATGATTTTGAAAAAAAATATCGAGGCGAGACACCCCCCAAGACCACGGGGCATTGGTACGCGCGCGTGCTTTAGCTTGTCTACATAAAAAATGGTCTGGATTGCTTGCTTTTGGGAGAAAAAAGAGAATTCAAAAGAGGGGCAGTATTGTTTCACGGAATGTAATACTGCTTTTTTTTTTTAAAAATTTTTTAGTAGGGTTTTTTGTGCCCCTGGGGGCCAAATAACAATTTAATAATCACAAATATGTGACACCGTTAACCAGCCATTGGTCATCATAATTACGTTTGGCCTAGATTTTGACCTGTCCTTAGGGCCTAAGCCTACCAAAACCAAAAAAAACAATTAATTACAACAGATTCAGAAAAAGGCTTTGCAAAATATAATGTGAATTTTGTTTACAGTTTTCCAAAGAAGAAACAAGATAAATTATGACTTCCTAAGAGATAATTTTTACTCCCACCACGCATAAAATTTTAAAATATGTTCGAAACTTTTGTGGAAAAAGATAAGGGTTTTATTATGTTTGGGGGGCGCGTAAACCGTTGGGGCTATTGCGCCTCCTTGTTTTGTAGTTTAAAATTTAATGAATCTTTTGAAAAGGTGAATTTGGGGGGGGGCCCAGGGCCTGCTAAAAACTGATGCAATTCCAACATTTTTAATTTCCCAATTATTATTATTATTATTATTATTATTATTATGTTTTTTTAAAAAAATTATTATTTTTTATTTTTATAATATAACAAAAATTATAAATTATTTTTATCAATTTTTTTGCAAAAAAAATTAAACATGTAGCCACCCTATAACAATAGGCTAATAGTGTGACCCTATTTGTTTCTTGTTTACAGGGAAATAATTTTTTTTCAAGGATGCCCTTGCCCCCCTAATTATGTAAAGGGCATGTTTGCTATTACTGGTGTCTTTTTATTTTACTTGTTTTTGGGCAGCAAGGAATTATTATTTCTTTTAATTGTCCGTCATTGAGATAAGCCCAATTTTTACACCTTAACATATTTTTTAAAAAACCTTCAGTAAATTGCCGTTCTCGCCCGGGATTCGAACCCGGACCTCTTGCTCTGATTCGGAAGGTCAGGGGGGTTCGCACCCCTCGAGCTAGCAATCTTAACGAAGGTTTTTGACAAGATTTTCCTTTAAATCAATGCAAGGGATTGGTCCTCTTTAAATAGCCCCGGACACCTTTCACAATGGCCTATCAGCAACATACCTATTAGTCACAGCTGGGTCATTCCGGTAAATCTGAGTGTCTCTACAGTGGGCACCCACAAAAAAATTATATAATAATTTTTATTTCGAAGTCTGTTGATAGGTGTAAAAATTTAATGTTATCCATTTTATTATTTTAAAGTCTTGTACAGTTCTAAAAAATTTTTATTTTAAAAAATTTAAAATTAATATCATAACTAAATAAAAAGAGGCCTACAGCAGCAAGGGATGAAAAAAAGGAAATAAAATATACTTTTAAAGGGGAATTTGCTATAATGTTGATAATGAAAAAAGATAGTCTAGGCGGTTTGCCTAGATTCATCCTATCTAGTAAAAAAATCATTAAAATGTTCACACAAATAACTGCCCCAAAACAAAATACACAGCCAAATTAAAATAATTAAATATTAAATTTTTACTTAATTTCGCCCATCACAAACCCTGTAGATCAAACGTTGGCCTAAAGAAAGGGGGGTTTTGATAAACCTACAACGACCAAATATTCAGTTAGTAAATTGTTTTGCATACAAAAAATAATTGTTTGTTTCTTTGCGTAGTTTTTAAAAGAATGATCCTTTGAAAAAGAGTGGGAATGACAGATTCTCTTTAAAATGTAGGCTTGCGCGAACGTTATAAACCTTGCGCGCTATAGCAGCCGGTTCAAAAGTACCCAATGTCCGTGACTTTCCGCTGCCCGCCTGTGGATATGTTTGTTTAAATCGCCCCCCCCCCCCTGCCAGGGATGCCGGGGTGCTCCCTTACCCCAAAATAAGCTCGATGTCCGTACCATCCGTACAAGGTCCCCTCGATCTCCCCGGGGGGATCGTCTAACTTCGTCTACTTCGCCACACGGGGAGTTAGACGGCCTCCGCCAGGTGGCGGAGATCTAGGGACCTTGGGCCGATACCTTCCACTAGGGGCCGCCATGATGGATCCAACTGTGGGTAAAATTTGCGGGCGAATTTAAACTTGGCCGCGGCCCCGAATGCATTGTCCCGGGAAAATACTCAATTTTAAGCGCATTAAAAACAGCATTAAATTTTTGTTCGTATAACTTAACGTCGCTAAATGACTTAATTTCTGCCAAAAAAATTCGAAAATAAATTTTTAAAACAAAATTAAAATGATAATAAATTATAATGCTGGGATATATTTTGCCTTCCCGGGCCCAATAGACCTTTTTAGGCTTAATGAAATGCTACTAGCCTTTTTCTACTAAAATAATAGGCTATACTGTATTTTTTTTGTACAGGGAACAATAAAGGGAATGTTTTTCCCAAAACAAAATCATCCAAACCCAATCATCTGGAATGGCCTTATTTTGTAACTTCAAACTTGTAGGCCCACTTTAATGATAAGATTATAGGCCTAATTTAAAATGCTACATTGCCTTGTATTACAGAAACATAATGGGCTATATTTTTATTTTTATCAGACCAGGGAACAATGGGGTAGGCCCAAACGTTTCCAAGGCCAAATCCAAATCATCTGGAAGGGGCCAACTTTTTTAACTTCAAACATTGTTTAAAAAGAAGGCTATCGATAGCGATAGCCTTCTTTAATCAATGTTTCAATTTTACTTGCATGATAATATTAGGCCCATATAATAAAATTTTACTACAGAAATAAAAAAAAATAAAAAAAATTTTATTTAGAGTCTACCCACTCAGTTATATAACTGTTTTTTTTCATGGGGAAAAAAATAATGGGCTATATTTTATTTGTATCAGACAGGGAACAAGGCAGGCCTCAACGTTTCCTAGCCCCAATCTTCTGGGATGGCCAACTTTGTAACTTAAAAAATTCCCCGTACTTCAATGATTTTGCAATGTTATTAATAACGAGATGCATGGGAGAATGGCCATTTATTAATAATAATATGATATTTATCCAAAACAGAAGCACACTGCCAGGTCCCAGGTTTATAGTTAAAACAAATCCCAATAATAATTTGAGATTATGCATCCTTCAACCTGTATTTTAGTCCAAATCTTCAGGTAGGCTTATCATTGATGATTTTCAAAGGGGGGCAGGGTAGGGAAAAACAATAAAAACACTAGTTGGGTGAAACAGTGCATGTAAAGCAGGTGGGACAAGTCAAGGAAGAGTACCTAGAGTGATCGAGGATATATTTTTAGGTTTTGACATGTAATATAGGCCTACCCCCAAACAACATACTGTACAATGGGTCCACAGTACAAAATAAAATACAATAAAATGTCATGCAATACTCATTTGCTTTTAGAATTTAAATTTTTTATCTTGTGGGGCTCCATCTATTATTATCTGTGGGGCCTACCTTAGAACTTATAATATGCTTTCGCTTCGGCTAAATGTTTTGACAATATCCATATTATGTACAACTTTGTACCTGTCAATGGAAATAAAAAAATACAAATTGCAAGGAATTTCTAAGAAGGGTGGAATCATAGATAATAAGGGTTTGGGGAATAAAAATCTATAGTAGGCTAATTCAAACTAAAAAAAATCATGATTTTATTATAAATGTAACAGGTCCATTAAATAATTTAAGTTGCCTACAATAAAAAGCATAGGTAGGGCCTAGTACCGGTTTCCGGTAAACTAGATTAGGTGTAGGACTACAACATGGATCTTCATTGATATGAATGCAACTCTAATAAAAACAGTAAAAAAAATTGTATTAAATTATAATACAGTCCAAGCATCGGCCTGGAGGCACATTTAAAACAAATTATTGAAAACAAAGTTTGAATGGTTTTTTTACAAGCTGATATATTTGGCCAACCTATCAATGAGACATGAGAAAAGAGAAAGTTTTTATAGCTTGGTTATTAATTTAATGTATATATTAGGCCTATATTGGCCTAAATCATAACTTTTTAAAATTAAAAAATCTGCAAATTATATAATTTTTTAATATGAGACTCCTTTCAAAGAGATACCAAGCCTAAGCTTTTTTCACTTTCAAGAGATGATAAATATAAATAAAATAGTTTTTCTCATTGGCACACGGGACGAGTAAGAATAGAATACTTCCTCAAAGGGAAAATATGTCCCAATTTTACGGAAGTGCAGCGAAGTGTAAGTAGCCAGGCCTAGGCCTACCTGAAAATACTTTTTTGGAGAATTGTCTTCAAAAAGTTTTCTAATTGGCCCCATGACACGAGTAAAGAAGAAACTTCCCCACAGGGAATTTATGTTCAAAATTTTCCGGAAGGTGCACCGAAGTGTAGGCCTACCTGCACCGCAGTAGGGCCTATCAACTCTCAAACCCAGCAAAAACCCACAGGCGGCAACCGTATTCCAAATGGCTGAGAAGTTAGAGGCAACCTTGCTTGGAAAAGCCCAGTTACAGGAGCAGTTTTAGTGACCGTAAAATTTGATGACCACAGACAAACCACAAATAAAACAATTTTTAGTTCCGAAACCCACTAGGTAGTAAAAATCTCTGTCGTTCGATCTTTCATGTTCACTGGTGGCCGATTGTCTACACTGAAGGTGGTTGTCCTAACAGTGAGGCTGGTTGTCTGCACTGGGGGCTGGTTGGTCATGCACAGATGGCTGTTTGTATTGCACTAGTGGCTGGTTTCTACACTGGTGGCTGTTGTCTTGCACTGGAGGCTGGTTATCCTGCACAGGTGGCTGGTTGTCTTGCACTGGTGGCTGGTTGTCTACACGGGGAAAGGGTGGTGGTCTTGCACGGAAGGCTGGTTGTCTTGCACGGGTGGCACTGGAGTGGAGGCTGTTGTTGTTTTTTCCTGTGGACAAGAAAGGAACAATGTATCTAAAAAACTTAACAAGAAAAAAATACTAAATAGTCCAAATCCATGGCTACATCTAGGCCTAAGGCTTATCCGTAGCCGTAGGCCTAGGTCAATTTATGGTAAGAATACATTGTGCCTAAACTTGCCGCATACGACATCCCGTGCTTCTACATATGGAAGGACTTGTCCACTGAAAATCAGTTATAACTGAGTGGGTAGACTCTAAATACAAATTTATTTATTTAATTTTTTATAAATGCAAAGTTGTAGAGGGTCTAGGTTAGAGTATTGCGGTATTGCGCAAGAGTGCGGGAGCTTATATTTGGTAGGCTAAGTGAAGAAGTAAACGTCATGCAAAAGCTGTACAAGAACAAATTCCTGTAGACGCCATTCACTAAGAAGAACGCGGGGGACACCAAAGCCTAGGGGTCACAAGTAGCACAAGTAAGTCTAATGTAGACGAAGATAACGGATATCTGTGTAAAAAGTGCGGTTATACACATAGGCCTAGAAAACTGTCCGGCTTTTGGCAAAACGTGCATGTATTGCAAAGGAAAAAAATCACTTCTCCAAGGGGTGCCCGAAAAGAAAACTCTCAAGGCTGGCCGAAGAAGGTGCATGCAGTCAGTGAACATAACAATGAAAGTAGTGGTGAAGGAGAAGAAGATGAGGAGCCTCACAACCAAGAACTGTTTGTCTATGCTGTGGAAAAAGTGATAAGTACAGGTCCTAAACCTAAAGTAACTAAAGTTCCTGATAAAGTAGACTCAAATCAGTATCAGAAGGTTGATCTAGTTCATAAAGACATCCCTGAAATTAGGTCATGGAAAGAGAAAATTGTCATTAACAACTGCCCTGTAGTCTTCAAGTTAGACAGTGGTGCAGAGGCCAGTGTTATGTCAATCAGCACCCTAAAAGATAGATCCTAACGCAAAGTTGAATAAAACTAGCACTGTATTAGTAGGTTTTGGTGGTAGGGACTTTAAAGTTAAACCTAAGGGAACCATAACCTTAAAATGTAATGTAAATAAGTCAACTTCTAAATATGCAAACATTGAATTCTTGATAGTTGATGTAGATACACAGCCATTGCTAGGCTTGCAAGGCTGCATCAAACTAGACTTGATAAGGCGAATTGATAAGATACAGGTAGTTCACACTAAAGAAACTGTGTTTAAAAACGTACAAAGACCTGTTCACAGGTGAAGGTAATTTACCTGGAGAACATACAATTCAGGTTAAGGAAGGTGCAATTCCAGTGGTGCACTCTCAAAAACGAGTACCATTGAGCCTTCATAAGAAACTTAAAGAAACATTGGATAATTTAGAATCTCGTAAGATTGTAGAAAAGGTAAATAAGCCTACAGAGTGGGTAAATAGCCTAGTAAGTAGTCGAAAAGCAAGATGGAACTCTAAGACTCTGTCTAGATCCACGGGATCTCAATAAGGTAGTGAAGAGGGAACACCATCTGATCCCTAAAACAGAAGACATTATTGCTAGACTAAGTGGTAAAAGTGTTTTTTTCTGTGTTGGACCTCAAAGAGGGTTTTTGGCATCTTTCCATCTGTGATGAAAGTGCCAATTTGTGTACCTTCAACTCACCATTTGGTAGGTACAGGTTTCTAAAACTACCATTTGGAATCTGCTCAGCCCCTGAGGTGTTCCAAAAAACCCTTGAACAACTGTTTGGTGACATAAAAAATGTAGATGTGTATATAGATGACTTTATAATATCAGGCAAAAATGTAGAAGAACATGACGAGGCATTGACTAAAGTCTTTGACAGAGCAAGGGAACTTGGTATAAAATTCATGAAGCTAAATTCCAGTTCAGAGTGTCTGAGGTTAACTATGTTGGTCGGATAATCTCTGCCAATGGTGTGACCGCTGATCCCCGTCATACTAGGGCAATATTGGAAATGGAAACTCCTACCAATAAAACTGAACTTATGCGATTCTTAGGTATGGCAAAACATCTAGCCCCGTTTATACCAGATTTGTCGCAAATCAGTGCCCCCCTCCGTAACCTCACTAGAAATGATGTCCAATGGGGTTGGTACCCTGAACATGATCAAGCCATGCTGAAAATAAAATCACATTTAATCAAAACCCCCTGTTCTAGCTATATATGATAGCAGCAAGCCACTCACCCTTCAGACTGATGCGTCTAAGGATGGCTTGGGGGCCTGTCTCATTCAAAATGGACACCCACTAGCCTACGCTTCCCGTAGCCTCACACCTAGTGAGCAAAGGTGGGCCCAAATTGAAAAAGAACTTGCATCCATCGTATTTGGATTGGAACGTTTCCACCAATTCACATAGGTTCACATATGGTTCATATGGTTCACGGATCATAAACCACTTGAATCTATTTGTTTAAAAAGTCTTGACAAGGTGTCAGCCAGACTTCAGAGAATGATGCTTAGGTTACTTAAGTACCAAATCACTGTCACGTATGTGCCAGGCAAGGATCTCTATCTGGCAGAACACATTGTCCCGTGCTTACCTCAAGGATCCAGTGACTGACGATCTAGAGATGAAGTACATAATACATTCACTTGTAAAATACTTACCTATGACAGAGGAACGTAAAACCCAATTCAAAATCGCATCACAAAAAGATGAAGTTTTGCAATGCCTTGCAAAACTTTATCATAATGGCTGGCCTAAATATAAACAGGATGTACCTCTCAAAGCTAGATACTATTGGAATGTAAAAGATGATGTTCATGTGTCTGAGGGGTTATTGTTTTTAGGTGACCGGCTCATTGTTCCTGTAGAACTTAGAAATTACATGTTACGGTTAATACACGAAGGCCACTCTGGTATTGAAAGATGCAAAGCTAGGGCCAGAAGTACCCTTTACTGGCCTGGTATGAGTTCTGATATTGAAACCTTAGTTTCAAAATGTATGATATGTGAACGATTTCGCAGTGCAAATCAGAAGGAACCTATGATTCCACATGTAGTGCCTAATCGGGCATGGAGAGGGTTGCCTGTGACATTCTAGAACTAGTAACGACAGCTATCTTGTTGTAGTGGGACTATTACAGTAAATGGCTTGAACTCACACAACTAAAAAATAAAACTGCCACAGAAGTAATAATCAAATTAAAATCCATTTTTTCTCGGTTCGGGATACCAGATGTTTTGTATCTGATAATATGCCGTTTGGAAGTGTTGAATTCCATAACTTTGCTAAGGAATGGGACTTCCGTCTGGTAACTTCTTCCCCCCATTATCCCCAGTCGAACGGCCTGGCAGAAAAAATCAGTGTCTATTGCAAAAAAACATGTTAAAGAAATCTAAAGCTGAGGGTAAGGATGTGTATATAGCACTACTAGAGTATCGCAGCACTCCTGTTAAAGGGATAGGACTCTCTCCTGCCCAGCTATTGCTAAACCGAAACATCAAAACTAAAATCCCTACCTTGTCACATTTGCTTAATCCAGATCTTCAATCTAATATTAAATCTAAACTTTTAGAAAGACAATCTAAACAGAAAGACTACTATGATGCACATGCCAAGTCGTTAAACTCACTTGAGCCAGGTGCTAATGTTCTTATCAGGAAAGGTAGAATCTGGGAACCCGCCCAAGTAGAAGGCATTCATCCATCTCCTAGATCTTACATTGTTAGAGACCAGAACAACACATGTCTCCGACGCAATAGGCGTTTCCTCAGCGAAACAAACAATCCTCCCATATTTGTAAATCCTGAGATAGAGATTGACCCAGGAGTTAACACCCGGTTAACCCCCACTCAACCCCATCTCTGATCATAGTATTGCCACAGGTATAACCCCTAGTACTGGTGACTCTATAATCACAACCAGAAGTGGCAGAACCATAGTAAAGCCAAAAAGATTCAAGGACTTTGTATAATTAATCATGTCAGTGTTAACATTAGAAATTCACTTATCAAACTGTTTAATCCTAATTATATTGATCTCTCACACATTGTGGTTTTTTAAATATTTGTATTACAACTTGATGGTATGTAAACTTAAGTGTGGAGGTGTAGTATATTGGCATCACTGGTGCCTATCGCCATGTATGACAAGGGCTCAGTGACATGGGTGGAGCCTAGGCGAGGCAGAAGAAGAGAGGGCGTACAATCATGGCGACCCGTGAGCATTGTATAAGTTGTAACCTTGTGAATCAATAAACTAACATAATCAGACTTATCATGTACATTTATTAATTACGTGTGCACGATATACAACAGACAGTGTCGGAAGTCTAGCTACATTATTAGTACAGGGCCGTTGTGATATGACCCACGCATTCAAAAAAACAAGCAGGGACCGGTCGGGATTTGTTAAGGTGGGTCTCCTGGACATCCCCAACAGAATCCCAAAAAATCCGGTTGCGGGTTTTCCGCCATTTTGAAAATCAATTTTTAGATTTTGAGAGTGAACGAAGAAACCAAAATAGCGAAAAAGAGTGAAGTATTGAACCGAAATAGCTCAAATTTGTTTTAAATTGTTTGTAAAGAAACGATTAAGGTGTTAGGTGCGCCTTACTTTGATTATCTGGCAACCTACGACCCTTGATGCAAATTTTTACCCTCTTTTCTTTAATTATCTGAATTTGTTTTGCATATTTATCATAACAAAAACAAAACCTGTAACTTTATGAACATTTGTTTCAAATAAAAGTTGTAGGGCATGAAAAAACACATCGATATCATATTCTTGATTGTGTCCGTAAATAATAATGGCCGAACGCTACATGACAAGCAAGACCATTGTGCGGTGAGCAGCCTAAAACGTTTGCTTGACGCACTACCACTAGCGCAGTCCATGGCCATAAGTCCCGTAGGAATTTCGACCATTATAGATTTTCTCTTCTGATCCTGTTAGGGTATACCATAAGGATAAAAAAATTCCTGGATAAAAATCTGACATCTGGTGCCAAAGTTTTTTTACGACGCCATCTTTTTTGGACATATGCATTTAGTACACGCTCTTAATTTTAATACATTTTCTATCCTTTTGACTACATTTGTAACAAATCTGACGTAATAATTGGATTCTCCAACAAATTTCTAATTAAATTATACAAATTTGGACATTCTGGCAACATTGTGGTATTTTTTTTATAGTAAAATACATATTATTATTAGTCTTGCGTATAGGTGCACTATTTACATTCAATTGTGCCTTTCATGATAGACATATAAAATTTGGCACAAAATATACGAAAATGTAATTGGAAAATGATTTAACTATATAGGGCAATCTCATTATTATCCCACGACATCAATGGCGGCTATTTTTCAAGATGGCACCCAACAAATTATTTGAAATTTTGTGACAGAATGTTGAAATTTGGTGTACATATAGATCATGTCATTGAAAAATGACTTTTGAATAGGCCATGTCAAACTAACTAACACAATGGCACCAATGGCGGCCATTTTAGAAGATGGCCGCCATACACATTATTACGAACCACGTAAACTTTATGACAGAATCTTGTTATTGTGTACACACATAGGGCACTACATTGAAAAATGTCATATTTATGTGTTATATCAATACTTTTTAGAAACAATGTAGTATGGATCCGCTATCGGGTATCTTGCAATATTGCGAAAGAATTAATTACTAGCAATAATTACTACTATTTATAACAATCACTTGTTTTTTTTACCACCGTAGGCAATTATTGACAAGTTTCTATGTTACATTACATAATTTTAATGCATTCTAAATATGACAAGGGAAATGTTTATATTCCCATTTCAGTTCGTTCAATTAAATTCCCGTTAGAAAAAAGGCGATAGTCCGGTAGATGACTGACATTGGTGCAGAATTTGGTTACTCAAAGTTTATCCGTTTGGGACCCATAAACATATACACAGAATTAGCTATGGCATCCCTATACTCAATCCTATTAGCAGGCCAGCCATTAGCCTCCACCCACTCAGCTAAAGGGAGAAAGTATTTTGAACGATCTTGAAGTCTTAATAATTTCCCAGCCTTGTAGAAATTTGTTTGTCAAATGGTTGCCAAGAGGTATCTAAGCAAGATTAAGGCTCGATTTTGATTGCCAAGTGGTTGCCAAAGGTAGCCACCGAAATTTCCCAAATCAACAATATATGATAGCCAAAGCGTTCCCCGATGAGGCAGCCAATGAGTTACAAACATTTTCTCCTTGTTGGGCAAGATATCCATCAAGTGGTTGCTCACAGTTCACCTTTAAGTTAGCCAGTGATGACCACTTAGCACCAAATATAACGCCAAACCTTAGCCAAAAGAATGACATGAGTTTACTAACTGATGGAAGACACCAAGCCTACACAAAGACGTTGCCACATAGTTACCGATAGATTACTAAAAGGTAGACAACGGGATACCAATAATTGATTGTCACGTGGATACCTCGTGGCACACGGTTGGTGCCGTAAAAACTGCATTCTTTCAGCTTATTTTCCTGTCCTTCAACGGGCTTGGGGTGATTCTAGGACGCGAAGAGGATGCTTCCCTTTGAAACAAGCGTGTAAGTGATAGGAAAATGTGTACGTTAACCAAAGATTCGTTAACATGGCAGTGCTCTAGAGTAGCTTTTCCTAGTTTAGAAAATAAAAATAAAATATAGTTTGGGGGAAAATGAAATCGCATGTCGGCAAAAGAAAAGAGGGGCACAGTGTAACCCTGTATAAATTCATATATTAAAGGGAGTTTTGTGTGTAAATAGAAACATAATGCAACATGAAACATGGCAGTTTCAAGTGACACCCTATTTTGGTCTACATGAAAATTAACCATAGTTATCCAAGTGTCCAAGTGTAACGAGGTTTAGATAAAAAACAAGTGTTGCTGTACGAAACATTAAAATGTATGCATTTCAAACCGAGTTCTTACATTATTCAACACATAGTAATGATGCTATGCACTACTTTACTATTGTGATTATCTGTATCCTGAACTTTATTAGAATTCGTTAACTTGAGATGTTTTGATGGTCATATAGGAACTCGAAATAAATGGTCTTCTATTCATTTTCTCACGATCTTCAACATTTTTTAATGCAATAAAACCCATGCATACTAAGTCAATTTTATGACATGACACTATAATTTGGTCAACTTATGGCAAACATTTGGCTGCCTTTTGGCGTATTTTTAAAAACCAATTGGTGAACTCTTGGCTGTCTTGTAAATGTTACCAAGAGGTAGTATTTTGACACAAAACGACATGTAAGCGTACTTTTGGCTTCTTTTGGCGACTATACTGGGTGAACTCGTTCGTTGGTGATCTACCGGACTATCGCCTTTTACTAACGGGAATTTAATTGAACGAACTAAAATGGGAATTTAAACATTTCACTTGTCATATTTAGAATGCATAAACATTATCTATTCAAAAGTCATTTTTCAATGACATGATCTATGTGTATACCAAATTTCAACATTCTGTCACAAAATTTCAAATAATTTGTTGGGTGGCCATCTTGGAAAATGGCCGCTATTGGTGTCGTGGGATAATAATGAGATTGCCCTGTACAGTCAAATCATTTTCCAGTTACATTTTCGTATATTTTGTGCCAAATTTTATATGTCTATCATGAAAGGCACAATTGGATGTAAATAGTGCACCTATACGCAAGACTAATAATAATATGTATTTTACTATAAAAAATACCACAATGTTGCCAGAATGTCCAAATTTGTATAATTTAATTGGAAATTTGTTGGAGAATCCTATTATTACGTAAGATTTATTACACATGTAGTCAAAAGTATAGAAAATGTATTAAAACCAAGTGCGTGTACTAAACGCATTTGCCCAAATCAAGATGGCGTCGTAAAAAAACTTAGGCCCGGGATGCCAGATGTTCAACCCAAGATTTTTTTTATCCTTAAGGTATACCCTAACAGGATCAGAAGAGAAAATCTATAAAGGTCGAAATTCCTACGGGACTTATGGCCATGGACTGCGCTAGTGGTAGCTCTTCGAGCAAACGTTTTAGGCTGCTCACCGCACAATGGTCTTGCTTGTCATGTAGCGTTCGGCCATTATTATCTACGGACACAATCAAGAATATGATATCGATGTGTTTTTTCATGCCCTACAACTTTTATTTGAAACAAATTTTCATAAAGTTACTGGTTTTGTTTTTGTTTTGATAAATAGGCAAAACAAATTCAGATAATTAAAAAAAAAAGGGTAAAAATTTGTTTCAAGGACGGCTGGTCGCCAGAGATTAAAAGAAAGCATGCCAAACTTGTTACTTATCACACCCCTCATTCTATGCGAAACTTTAAAAACAAATTTGAGCTATTTCGGTCTAATACCTCACCCAACATTGCTAATTTTCCATTCTTCGACAAAAATAAAAAATCTGTAAATTGATTTTCAAAATGGCGGATAACCCGCAACCTGATTTTTTGGGATTCTGTTGGGGATATTGAGGAAACCATCCTGAACATATCCCAACCGGTCCTTGCTGTTTTTTTGAATGCGTGGGTTAAGGCCATATATGAGCTAATTGCACTGTACTATATGTAGAAGTTCAACAGTGAGTGTGTTTCATATCGAATTATTTCGTTTCCACGTATGTGAATTAAGTGACTGTTTTGTGAAATACTTTACGTGTGTGGGCTCATGGCTATACGTATTGAAATACTACAGTTTGTGGATGTTCAATTTTAATTGTGTTGTTAGCGCAGTTTTTTCCCATTAGTAAGGTTACGTACAATCACGAGTGCTACAAACTAAACAATATAGTGATTAAAACAAGTAGGTCCTAACGACTTTTTTGCGCTTTTCGGTTTTTGTTAATATGTTAATGTGTGATTTGTGTCCACTTTTTTATAGTACATAAAAGATAAACATGAAGAGACAAAAAACTCAAAGTTTTCTAGACTCATTTGTTATTGAAAAATCATGTGCAAAGTTTACTAGTGATACAGTCTCAAAATAATCGCCACGATGAAACTCAAGATAGGACAACAAAAGTACAAAAACAAGGGAGAAATCGCAAACAAACCGGAAATCTCGTTGAATCTACATGTGTTCCTACGTTTATTCACACACTCTAAAACACATCACACACATCACACCACACACACACACCCACTAATAACCTTAGTGTTGTGTGCCCTTAAACCCTAATAACTAACTAACTAAATCAGACTCAGAACGTCATCAGAACGTAAGTCAGACCATGCATTTTAATTCATAATCACTAACTATACATTTTTTTCATCAACAACATTTTTGAGTGTTCAAGGCAAGCATGGCTTATCTTGTACCTAATAGTAATATGTATATTTATTTGTAAGTACTTTAAATTATTTTTAACTATTTTCATTCAAAGTATAACGTTTAGTTTGTTTTGATAATAACAATAAATTAAAGTTAAACTATAACTTATCCTAGATGAAATATTAATCTTCGCCTACTAAAGTTGATAAAAATTAAAAATTATTTTTCAAGATTTGATTTTAAACGATTTGTTAATTATTTGGTAAGTAAAAAGACTGACTATTTGTTTGTCCCAGAACCCCCTACTGACATCGAAGATTTGGGTGTTTTCTGTTTTTTTGCACTACATAAACGAAATTATTTCACTTTTGCATTCAGTCCGGTAATTTATCTGAAACGCTCAAAAATCACTCAAAAACCCAAATTTTCAAAAAAATCGCCTGCGACGCTGTAGTTGGGGGGCTCGCCCCCCAAGCCCCCCTGCTACTTTCCTTGAAGCCCCTTCCACCGCATCTTACCCGGGTAATATTTAGTACCTAGTTACGCCCCTGACAGTTTGCATCAACCATGTTTTATTCACAACGGAAGGGACGCCGGACAATTTACAGTGTTTGCCAACACAATACAGATAAATAGTTGTCGTACCAACTAGTAGTAATACCAACTTAACAATTGTAGTTAGATAAGATAAGAAGATCATTCCAACACTCGCCCTTAATCTAGATACATGATCAGTTGGTCAATAAAGTTAAGAAAAATTAACCATTTTTGTGATTATTTGTACATCATACCTAAACCCTTTACACACTTTACATGATTTGGACCATGCAAACTCTTAGTGAGTACATCTGCAAACATATTTTCTGTTGACAAATATTTTAGATCAATAATCTTATTGGTAACGCACTCCCTAATAAAATGATGTCTTATATCAATATGTTTTGACCTGTTATGATACATTTGATTTTCCGCCAGTTTATGTGCAGACTGATTATCATTATACAAAGTTATAGCATTCTGTTTATTTGCAAAATTCAACTCATTCAACAAATTTTTAAGAAAAATTGCTGTCTTTTGCACATTGAGTTAAAGCCATATATTCTGATTCTGTGCTTGAGAGAGCAATGGTTTTTTGCTTTCTGCTTTCCAGAGATTACACATCCTCCAAGTACAAAACAAATCAGTAAAAGATTTTCTATCCAAAGAACAATTTCCCCAATCTGCATCAGCAAATCCTTCAAGTTTAACACCTGTTTTCTTGTATACAAACACAAATCCTTTGTTTTTTGTAAATATCTTAGGACCCGTTTAGCACATACCCAATGAGATTCATCATAGCAATTATTGAATTGGCTGAGCACACTTACTGTGTGTGCAATATCTGGTCTGCTGATTACTGCAAGACGCATTAATGAACCTATCAGTTCCTGATAAGGCAATGAAGGATCTGGGTATTCAGCCCTGGACAATTTTAAACCCTACCTCCATTGAGTGTTCAAAGGTTTACAATTAGTCATTAAAAATCTTTCAAGAGTTTTTTCAATATAAGATTTTTGGTCTAAACATAATTCCCCATTTTGCCTTCTGATCCTCATACCCAGCACACATTTTGCCTCTCCAAGATCTTTCATTTTGAACTTACTCATGAGTTTCATTGTTACTTTCCGATTTGTATTTTTCATCATTGCTAAAGACAAAAAAATCATCTACGTACAAGGCGATTATGAAAATACACCCATTTTCGAACTTAAAATATATACATGGTTCAAAATCAGATCTTTTAAAAACCCATTTCAAGCAGTACTAAATTAATTTTGTCATACCAAGCTCTACTCGCTTGCTTAAGACCATACAAAGCTTTCTTCAAAAGACAGACTTTTACCTTTCACCGATTCCAGTCCTTCCGGCTGTTTCATGTAAACAACTTCTTTTCAAATCACTATTTAAAAAGGCTGTTGTTATATCAAGGTGACCTATTAATAGATTTAGTTCAACTGACAAAGCAAGTAACATTCTGATTGAGCCGTACCTAACAACAGGAGAGAAAGTATCACTGTAATTTATGCCATACCTTTGAAAAAACCCCTTGCGACTAGGCGGGCTTTGTATGTTGAAATACCACTAGAGTCCTTCTTAATCTTAAAATCCATTTACATCAACTGGCTTCTGATTATCAGGTAAATCTACAAGTTCCCATGTTTTATTTCTCACTAAAGAATCTATTTCGTTCTCCATGGCATGCTTTCCACTTCTCTCGATCATCTGCAGCCAAGGCCTCTCGTACAGTTCAGGCTCGCCCTCCTCGCGTGTAGCCTGGTAGAGTATGAATTCTGGAAATTCCTTGGACGCTTATTTCTGACTGGATATCTTCTTTCTTGCTCCATAGCAGCTGCTGCTCTGGATCTTCTTCCATAGAAATATCATCTTCTGAATCTCCGTCTTGTAGCTCTGGCTGGCCATCTGATTCGTGGTCATTCACTTCTGTTTCCGACAAAACATCGTTAAGTTCCCACACTTGATTGTCAGGTTTATCCAGTAGTAGCAAGATCCTCCGAATGATGTCTTTTAGCAGGAAAAATATCTTCATGAAAAATTACGTCACGTGCTTTTTCAATTCTCTGGGGATTCTTGGGGTCTATAAGACGATAGCCCTTAGATTCGGTGCCGTATCCTACCATGATCATTTCCTTGCTTTTCGGATCCCATTTTGTCCTCAGCTCCTTAGGAATGTGCATGTAGGCAGCACAGCCAAATACTCGCAGGTGTCTAAGGTCCACTTTATCTCCCATCCATACCTCTTCTGTAGTTTCCCCTCTACTGCTCTGGTTGGTGACCGATTCTTTAGATAGACAATAACACTCACCGCTTCTGCCCAGTAACACCTACTCATCCAGCATCACTGAGCAGAGCTCGAGCTTTCTCCACTATAGTGCGGTTCGCTCGTTCCGCCACTCCATTTTGTTCCGGTGACCTTGGAATGCTGGTTTGGTGCACGATTCCACTGCAAGCAAGCAACTGATGCATATCTTGGTTGATGTACTCGGTGCCATTGTCACTTCGCAGACTTCAATTTCTCACCCGTTTGATTCTCTACCAAGACTTTCCATTGTTTAAATACTGTATAAACATCACTCTTGCTAGCAAGAAAATAAACAAACGTCTTTCTACTGTAGTCGTCAATTAGAGTCATAAAGTACTTTTGCACCAAGACAGTGATGGCACACTTGGCCCACATAAATCAGAGTGGACTAATTCTAGAATTTTTGTCGCTCTTTTACCCTTGTCTTTATTGGGAACTCTATGCTGTTTGCCCATCACACATGCTTCACAAGGTTTAGTGTCCTTACTTCCAGTAAAATTAACACCTTCAGCCATACCTTCTTTCAGTAGATCCATGCTAACTTTGTTGAGATGTCCCAGTCTCCTATGCCATAGTTCCTGTGTGTTCATTGTGAAATGAGCCTGATGACTAACTGTAGGCATATGTTGTTCCTGTTCTACCTTAGGACTCAGAATCACCGACTGACCAGACTCCTTAGGAACCACATATGACTCTACATCTAGGTGATACAGCCCTTGTCTTTGTGTGGCAGTGGCCAATACATCTCCTTTCACCAGAAAATCAGTTTCACGGTACATATGAGCACCATCAGATCCAAATACCCAAATCAACCCATTAGATGTCACACTGCTAACAGAAACTAAATTCGCAGACAGGTTTGGAACATGCACAACTTTAGTTAATTTTTTGTGTTCCGACACATTTGCCAGTTTAATCTCAACTTCCACCGATATCACCACTTTGAGTAGTACCACCGTTTTGCCACGGTAACTTCTGCTGGAGAACACCACGAACGATTCTGCATCCAATCTGCGTGAGGCGTCATCGTAGCTGTTCGCTCCCGAATCAAGAAGCCATGCTCGTGATTCTACTTTTACCGATAGTGGCTGAGAACATATTCCATGCAGTTAGACCTTTCTTCTCTGAGCTGCCTTCTGCTTGAGATCTTGAGATCCACCAACCTTGTTTCCATGAGCCCTCGTTAGATTCTTTGTCAAGTTTTCTTGGAACATTCCGATGACTTGTGCCCCTCTTCGTGACATCTAAAACATCTGAACAGAAATTTCTTCTGTCCAGGTTTCTTTTTATAGTTCCACCCTTTGAAGTGTACAAAGCCGCTGTCCCCTTTTCATCACTAACTCTTCTGGAATTCTCATCAAGCAATTTGGTTTTTTACTTGATCACTTGTAAGTTTTTCAGAACTAACCTCCAAAGTCATAACTAGCGGGTCATAACTACTCGGCAAACCACTCAACAGAATTACAGCAAGGAATTCGTCATCCATAGGATAACCTATGTCTGTCAACTGCAAACTGAGAGACATAACCTTGTTTACATATTCCTCCATTGACTGAAATTGATCTGCTTTCATGCTGAATAAACCTCTTAATAGTCCTCACCTTCTCATTAGACCCGTATCCTCGAAAGCTTTCACAAGGCTCTCCCACGTAGTCTTTGCTGTTGTACAACTTCTTACATGTACATAGCAAGATGGATGTAGGCTCAGGTTAATCTTGGTTCTTGCCCTTTCATCTGTATCCTCGTCTACAGCTTCGAACGTGCCATCATCTTTCTTTATAGGCTTGACAGCAGTCCACAACTTTTCGTGACGTAGGTACATTTCCATTGCAAATTTCCAAGTAGCAAAATTCGAACTACCATTCAGTCTTTCCAAATGCAGGAATTTGTCTGCCATCGTGATGTAGGCCTACTATCACTCACAGACCACCACTGAATGAATGAAGAAAGAATTCTGACTTACCCGTCCAGGCGCGGACTGGGTCGAAAAGGCCCGGGATGCTGGCATGTAGTAGGGCCCGAATGAGGGCGCGTAGTAAAGTAGGGGTCTGGGGCGAAGCCCCAGCCGCCGGAGGCAATTTCGCCGAAGGCGAAATTTTTTTGGGTGGTTCGTTATATTTTATGGCCTAAAACGCTATTTTAGGACGCGATTAACAGGCGCCAACTAGTAACACTACCCGAGCTCGCAATTCAAATCTCGCGAAAATTATATTTGAGGAAGCCTTACAACCAATAATGTAACTCGCAAGTACCAAATTGACACTCGCAAAATGCGAGCTTGGGGGATGAGTGTATACTGGACATTTTGATATCATGCATAACTTTTCAATAATAATGTGTAAGCGTAAGCTGTAGCCTGTAATGAGACGATTCACGGTACTACTTCTACATCCCCCCGCCGGCGCCGGCTGCCCCCCCCCCCCGACCCAACGCCATCCCCTTGCTAGTTGGAACTGGCAAATAAAAACCAAAATACTTGCAATCACATCGAAATTTCTTCTCGTAGCGCGGCGGAAAGAAAGTCAATTAGCTATACATGATAGTCACTAGTTCCTACTGAAAACTGAAAAGTGAGAACACTGAACAACCATTCTCTTTTGAAGAGCTGCCTATAAGGCACCCCATGAGTCATCGTTAATATTATCTAATGTATTTTGTTCGGCAACTCTTTTTCGCAGTAGACAAATATACAATCATATATATTTTGTCTGAAACTGAAAGTGTAGTGTGTACAAATGTTCCACAGGGGCCCGGAATGTCAAAAGCCCGGGGTGCGATCGCACCCCAGCACCCCCTGCCAGTCCGCGCCTGTACCCGTCGGTCGAACTAGGTCCTAGGCCCTAGGCCATTACAAACTAGGCTAGGCCTACCTTCAATGTAATTTTTACTTCACTTTAAGACACGTCCTGGTCCCATAACCTATTGGATTTATTCAGTTTTGCGCTTGTTTTAAAAGATAAAGCAACTACAGTTTGCATCAACCATGTTTATTCACAACGGAAGGGACGCCGACAAGTATACAGTGTTGCCAACACAATACAGATAAATAGTTGTCGTACCAACTAGTAGTTATACCAACTTAACAATTGTAGTTAGATAAGAATAAGAAGATCATTCCAACATAAAATAAACTACAGTTGTAAATTATCTGACATAAAAATACCAAGTTGGACCTATTTTATAAGTTGTAGGTGAATAATAATATTATACTCTTGAGTCCGTTGGTACACTCACTGGAGTCACTTTAAGGGATGGGGTTCTATCCCTGGTAGATCTACGCGGCGCCAACTTCACTCTCGGTGGTTTACTTGTAGTGGGGGTTGGAAGCATTTTTGGAATAGCGCCCGTGCTATGTTGTGGTGCTCCCATGGTTCCGGGTTCGATTCTTGATGACAGGGCACTCTGTTGGGTGTGACGTACTTGTGTTGTGAGTGGGGTTATGTTTAGCAAGTCCTCATCAGTGATTTTTGGCATGAGGGAGTCCTGTCGATCTCTCTCGTTCTCTGCTAGGTTCGCGCGTCTCTCGCGTTCTGCCCGCGTGAGCACTCTGTACTGGAGCGTGTACGGCTGTGTGTTGCTCTCACGCACACTGACGTCCTCGTTAGATGGCTCGCTCTCAGACAGCTCGTCGCCACCCCTGCAGTTGTTGCGACATCGCTCTTGCTCTCTTGCTCGCGTCTGTGACCTGGTCGAACCTAATTCTTTATTTCTTGCTTGTTCTGTCCTCTCGATCTCTTCGTCTTCCTCTGACTCTGGCTCGGCGCAGTTAAGTCGTTGTCGCAGGGAGGTCAGGTGCGATTCGTAGTAATGCTTGAGTCGATTTACGGGAACCACTTGTTTTCCTTTCCTGTGTGAACATGCTGTATGTGCGCTGTCACTTCTCTTTTGATATCGTGCACCCTGATGGTCTAGAATACAACCTGGCCCATTTTCGTTTCTCTGTGACCTTTATTGCGGGCGTGTATACGAACACGAGATCCCTACTGTAAAGTCTTCCCTAGTGATTTTTTATTGTATTGTTTTTCGTTTCGGTCCCGCACTTTTTTCAAGGTTTCCCTCACTTGCGCGTAAACTGCTCTCATTCGCATTTGAAGTTCACTTGGATAAGAGTGTCCTGATTGTATTTCAACACTGGGGGTTGTGCCAGGTCAGCGTATTTTAGCGCCATATCACTGTTGAACAGGAGAAAAGCGGGCTATACCCAGGAGCGGATGAGATATTTGACCTCATTGCTAGTAGGATGAGCGGGAAAAAGGGTGTCCCATTTCTCGGCGTGTTCTCGATGTTGTAGGCCATGATTTGGTGGAGCGATTTGTGGGAAACCTCAACAATCCATTATAAATTTTAAAATATGGCGTCGTCGTCAGGTGTTTTATTTTAAAAGCATTGTCATCACTTCTTCAAACACCGCTGATACAAACGTGGTACCATTGTCGGATACCAAGACTTTTGGGCAACCAAAAACACTGACGATGTGGTCCACGAACGCACGCGCAATGTATTACTTGTCTGGTCCGGGACGGCGTTTGAAAATTTGGATATCGTGTGAAACGATCCACAAAGGACAGTATGTGCCGGTTCCTAGATCCGTCAAGGGGAAGGTTCGCAATAACGTCAACGTGAACCTGTACCCAAGGGTCCTGTCACTGGTTCGAATCTCTGTAACTTGCTCTATTAGACCGCGGCGGTCCCTTTCGGGTTTTGGCACAGGTGGCACGCCTTTATGTACTCGCGTACATCGAGATGTAACCCAACCCAGAAAACTCTGGCTGACAGTGCTTTGATAGTCCTTTTCGATTCCCGAGTGCCCAGCGAACGCGCTATTGTGGTACGCGTGTAGGACATTGTTTTCATTTTGTCGGGTTTATCACCAAACCTTGGCGCGGCATCTCTACTGTCTGTGACTTGTACAGCAGGTCCTGTTGCAGCCCATACTCATCGTGGCTTGTGTTATCCACTAACAGTTGGTCGATGATAGGTTTTAGCACTGGATCGTGTCTTTGTTCATGTTGGATTTGTTTTCTATCCCACACTGGTTCATAATGCATCATGGTGTCTGGATCTTCGTTCACCATGTTCACGGCTCTGCGCGAGAGCGCATCGGCGTGAGGAATGGCTGTCCCTGGTACATGCTCGATGGTGTAGTCGAAATCAGCCAGCAAGATGGCCCAACGAGCCTGACGCGAAGATAGCTCTGTCACCGACAACAATTCTTGAGAGAGGCTTGTGATCCGAGTAAATCACAAACTTGACCCCAAAAATAAGTATTGTCGATAATGCTGCAGGGCGAATATAATCGCGAGTGCTTTCTATCTGCCACGTGGGGTATCGTGACTCACAATCACTTAGTACTCGGCTCGCGAAGGCGACGGGACGATCTACGCCGTCCACCTTTTGTGACAATACTGCCCCAAGCCCTTTTAGTGACGCATCAGTAGTGACATAGAACGTTTTCGTGAAATCAGGATAAACAATGACCGTTTCTGAGCATAGTATTCCTTTTAGTGTTTCAAATGCCTGATTTTCTACCTCGGTCCATTTAAATGGGACATTCTTCCGTGTCAACATCGTTAGAGGTAGTGCGATTGCTGCAAAATTCTCAATGAGGCGTCTAAAATAGCTTAAGAAACCCAGGTATTGCTTAACCCCTTTTACTGTAGTCGGGCGTGGCCAAGATCGTATTGCTTCTACTTTGCCTGGAGTGGGGTGCACTCCGACCCTGCTTATGATGAAGCCCAGATATTCAAGTTCGGATTTTATAAAGTGGCACTTGCTTCCCTTCAGCTGTAGATTGGCGGCGTGTATCCTCCCCAGAACTTTCTCTACTCGCGCTCGATGAGTCTCCAGGTCGTCCCCAAACACAATGATATCATCGATATATATGAGTAGGAACTCTAGCATATCTAGCAAAAAGGGAAATTTATGTACCCCTGAAACGTACTAGGGGCATTCTTTAATCCCATGCTCATTCGGACAAAATGGTACAGGCCTTGGTGTGTGATAATTGCTGTTTTGTGTGCGTCCTGTTCCGCCATTTTCACGGAATAATACGCTTGGCGAATATCAATGGAAGTAAAAAACAGGCTGCCATGCAAACGGTCTATACTGTCTCTGATATTTGGTAACGGGAACGCGTCTGTCATGGTCACGGCATTCAAGCGCTCATAAAAAACAAACCCAACCGATAGTCTGGGGTGTCCGTCGGTAGCAGTTGTTTTTTAGTGACTAATATACATGGTGCTGCCCAGGCTGAGTTACTCGGCACTATAACCCCCTCGTCAAGGAGCTGTTGTATTTTGGCTTCAAGAATAGGTCGTAAATGGTATGGGGTCTTGTATGCCCTTTGGCGGGTCGGCAACGCTTGGTCCGTGAATATTCTATGTTCTACACCTGTTGCCATGCCCATACGATCCCCTGTTTTAAAAAAACTTCCGCATACTTCTCTAGTATCGGTCGGATACCTGCTTGCATCTCCTCAGATAAGTGGCTCAAATCACACTGTTCCCTAATTCTCTGTTTGTCCTCCACGGTAGGAACGCGTAGCGGGCGCGCGACATGAGTTTGTTCCGAGCGCGAGTGTTGGGTTTGAACCCTGGACCCCAGCCCGTCGTCCGCCCGATACCCCAACTCCGACACTCCGCGCTGCATCTCGTGCGCACGCACCGCCTGCCCTGTCGACCGCCTCGCGATGAGCCTCGCTGCCTGCCGCGTGTGGGTCACGACGTGCGTGACACCTGCCCTCGCTCCCTGAGTTGTGGTTCACATCATCACAAGTTTTAATTGTACAAACTTTTTTCTTCACTGGTGCAATCGTGTGCTCATTGCTTTCCACTTGTTTTTCATTTGCCATGTGGTGCAGCCCCCATGCAACCACGTGGGCACTGTGCTTGGCCGCCTGTTGTGTGCAAGCACGACGTGTGACCGACACTGGGCGAGGTGTGCCCTCCTGAGCGATCATACTATTGCTCCCTTTGATACTATTATTTACATGGTCACTATTGCTTTTATGTACATTTTTATCCACTTCTTTCAAACTTAGATTCTTTGTCATTGTATTTACACCTCTTTTAACCATCTCGGCGTAAGTGATGACTGCAGCATTAACACTTGCTTGCGCGCGATCTTTCCCGCGATTACCCTCGTTGCCTATCCCCGGTGATGCTATTTTCGTAGTACTACACATACTATCCGCTCCGCGATTACCCTCGTTGCCTGCATGCTCGTTCATGTACGGTGTCGGTGGATGAATGTATAATTTTTCCAACTTGTGTGTACCTTGACGTGTCGCCTGTGTGTAGGTAAGCTGAGCATCGAACTCAGGACTGTTGGTATCGATGACTGCCTGTTCAGCCTCATTGTTCATATCACGCAAGTTTGCTGTATTTTTATTGTATATTGTAGTAGATATCATTTCGTTGTGATCAATAGCTTCCTGATAAATCTCATTAGCATTATTATTATTTGTTTTCATCATGTTAAGACGGAATACATAGATACATAAAATGTGATACAATATATCAGTCAGAACACAATGATGGTAGTGAGCGTCAGAGCAAGCCCCATATACACATGTGATGTGCCCCACTACCATTCTCTTATCAGCTAGTTCTTAATCCTAGGTTCTTAAATTTATGTCAATGAATGATATGAGTGATGAGTGATTGTACAACTGATGATAAAAGGGGTGAGCATGTTGATAACTTACATATTTACAGTTCTATGAATTGGTTGTGTTTGAGAGTGAATGTATGAGCTTGGGAGTGTGCGTGTTTGTGTTTGTGTTTGTGTCTGTGTCTGTGTCTGTGCCTGTGTCTGTGTTTGTGTTTGCGTGTGCGTGTGTAAGTGAGAGTGCGTGTGTTCGTGTCAATTTGCCAAGCTCTTAGACTAAAGACTGCCTAAGCTGCTTTTGGAATGATTTAATAGAGTTAGTGTTTTTTGTTTCGTAATTTAACTTATTGTATAAGTTTGCACTCCTACAATAGAAGCCGTCTTGGTAAAGTGAAGTTCGGGCAAATGGTGGACAAAGCGTGACTCCTCTGCCATGTCTTGCCGAGCGATAATTAAGTTTAATTCTGTGCAGTGGGTCTAAGTCCACTGTATTGTTAAACATCTTCTTAAGGCTATTCCAGAGCACTCTTACCGATATTTTGAAAGTCAACGGAAAATGGCTAAAAGTTGTTTGGATGAAAGATGAACTTGAATAAAAAAGGAAAAAAAAATAACTTTTTTTTTGGACGGGACAAAAGCTCTATTTTGGCCATTATATGCAAATTTTGGGTCATTACGGAAATGAATGTTTTGGATGCAATATTTAATTTTTAGCTATGTTTTTTTTTATTGCTTCTACACACCTTTGTCTCTGGACTAAGTATAAGGGAAAATAATTTTCTGAAATAATGTTCGAAGTACGATTTTTTTTGTCACATGGTACAAAAAAGAGTTTTGAACCGGAACACGAAAAAAATCGTTCATCAAAAGTTATTTCATAAAATTAGTTTCCATTGTATTCAGTCCAGAGACAAAGGTGTGTTGAAGCAATAAAAAAAAAATCTTAGCTAAAAATTAAATATTCCATCTAAAACATTCATTTCCGTAATGACCCAAAATTTGCAATTAAAAATAATTTTCAGCTTCTGTTTTATAAACAAAAGTAAGTTATAAGTAGCGCGGAGCGACGCGGCCTAGGCCTACCGTGCTGAGATGTAGGGTACTCACTGCAAGTTACCTTACAAGAACACAAAAAAAATCCAAAATAGAATCATCACGTTTTTACTGTTATAATAAGAAAAAACTTCAAAACCTTTAACGTCGCTATTTTAAACGAAAATCCTTTTGTGGTGAAAGTCCTTTATATTTAAAATAGCGACGTTAAAGGTTTTGTAGGTGGAGTATTTTAGCGAAAATGGTTGGTACGCCTAGTAAGTAAAATCAAGACGTACCTAAATACCAAACATGGCGGATCAATGACAGTGAAATGAGCGAGTGTTTGTGTTAAATATGTGTTATTCTATTTAATTGGTATATTTTCAGAGTGATTAGTATAAATAAATCGTTAATAATGAGGTCTTCTTCATTTGTTTTCTATTTGAAGTTGTTTTTTTATTCTTTTTCTTTGGAAAAAACTGTGTTGAAAAGTTGGACGAGTGTTGTGTAGGGCTCAGGGGTAGGGATTGCGTGTGTTATTCAATCAAACTAAAAGTGATTAAATAAGTCCAGAAACTACTTTCCGCGCCCAAAAACCAAGTAAACACATAATAATATTCAATTAGAAAAAGGAAAATCATAAATTTAATGTAAAATAACATTCCCGTCAAATTAAGATTATACCGGCTTACACTAGGTTTGTTCCCCTGGATCCACTTTCGGGTGGAAGGTGGAGTGTTGATTCACCTCGCGAGTGGAGTAGGTGGAGCTATTTCACCCAGTTACAAAGGAACGCCTATCCTAACGTGTTTCAAAAAACAAATACGTAGCAGCCATCAGAAAACACTGGGGTATTGTCCTGTGTTGAGTTGAAATTTTTATGTTGGACAAGGTTCTGGATGTTTGAACGCCATTTTTTTTGGGCGCCTAAATTTTATCTCCACTAGTTCCACTTCTTCAACTACCTCGCCGAGCGAGTGGAGTTGGTGGTACCACCCTTTCAAATAGTTTTACAGAGGAACACGGTGGAAGTGGAAAAAATGTTACAGGGGAACAGCTTTTTGTTCCACTTTTAGTAAAAGGTGGGAAAAGTTGAGACAGGGGAACAGACCAAGGTCTGCTGGATCTCCGCCTAGCGGAGGATCGTCTAACTCTCTAGGTTAGGTCGTCGCAGCAGCGAATTAAGTTAGAAGCCATTCTGGGCCTAACTTTTTGTAACGCGTTATGGCCGTCCATGTGTTATTCTTGACATGCTCTTTTAAAATTGTCTTTTTATAAGTATTAAATACGAAATATGCCGGGTTGTGCAGCAATTAATTGTACAGGACAATCTGATGAAGAATTCAGACTTATCGACCCCACTGTTTCATAAAGAAGACGGGCGAAGGGCTCCAGTTTAAAAGACGGGACAACTGGACTGTCAACTTCTGATTTCAAGACTGAGGTTAGTTTTCTTTTAAAATACTTTGGCCTTACCCACCTAGGACCAGTTATTATTGTCTAGGCTATTGACCAGGCTTATTTAAATGTTTAGGTTTTTGCTCCCATGCCAATTGAAGGGCTAGGCCTAGGGCCTAGCCTAGGTCCCCAACCTTAAGTATTTTGAGGTTACGTCGTAAGCCTAGGCCTTTGTGTAGGGGCCTAGGCCTACCCAAATTATTCAATGCCTAGCCTAGGCCCTAGGATTGGATACACAAGGCCTAGGCTAGGTCTGGGCCCTACGCCAACCCAAAGCTAGGACTGATCTTAGTACAACGCAAATGGGGCTTAGACCCAGGCGACGTAATTTTGTAATAGCTAGGCCTTATTTGATTTACAAAACATCCTAGGCCTAGCCCTATGCCTGGGGGCCCTAGGCCTGGGCCCCTAGGCTTAGTCCCCCTAGGCATAGGGCTAGGCCTAGGCTTGGGCCCTACATAGATAGACTGGCCACTACTACTACTACTATACTAGAATACTAGATCTGCATATGATATGCCTTAAGTTAGGCTGTATAGGCCTAGGCTTATATTTTTTTGTCCGATTGTAGGCTGTAGGCCTAGGCCTAGCTGAATGTCACACTAAGGTACACCTTAAGACGGAGTGTAGACGATATTTTTTGGACATAAAAAATTTGCTGTGTACATAAATCGTTCTTTGGGAGAGGCCAATCGCCTTTTCCATTTTTGGCGAAACTCCATTTCGGTTAAAATTCCTTTGTAGGTACTATTTGAAATAGAAACGTTAGGCCTTTGGTTTTGTGGTGTTGTTTTTTCACATCTAATGGTGAAATTTTTTGAGTATTTCTGTGACAGAAATAAATTTGATGATTTTATTTTGGACCCCCCCCCCCCCCCTAACCGTGCCGCCAACCGAATAAGTTCTGTGTTATGTGTACCGTACATGGTATCGCTGATAAGGCTAACTGTTGTGAGATGTACATAAACATTGTCATATGTAAGGTTGGTAAGCCTGCTAAGGCAGAGGAATAAAGATGGATACTTAAACATGATGTCAGAAGTGGTTACTCCAGGAAATAAGTGAAAATCAAAAGTTATTGTACTTGGAGTTGAGCTATAGAAGAACAAACTAAAGGAAAAACAAGGTCCTGAACGAATATACTCAGGTGGGTACACGAAAGACCCACTCTAAAAGAAAGAAAGTTGATATAAGATAAGGTTTAGGGGTTTATAGGCCTAAAAAAACAAACTAGGAGATTCTTCTTTGCATGGCCAGGCATAAGATATCTAGCCAGTGTGAAGTTTTCTTCTTCTTTTTACACTAAGCCCACAGTCTCACTCTGCCATAGTGTATAAGAATAATAGCCAGTGTGAAGTTTCTTTTTCCCTTTTTTACATTAAAAGGGGCCACTGTCTTCTCGGGGGGGGCCAGTTTATTGTAGTGGGCCTAATTCTCACAACATCACAACATTTCTATTAAAATTGACAATGGCTACTAATGCATTGCCAGTGCCGGCAGCCATGAATGTGTCAGATAGAGACACTATTGCCATAAACTGGAAAATGTTTCGAAGAGAATGGGAGGATTATGGGGCGGCAACGGAACTAAACAAAAAGACGAATTGTCCGGGTGGCAACACTAAGGATTGTGATGGGCAGAGAGTGTGCAAGAGCCCCTAGATAACTTGGATCTATCTAGTGCCCAGCAAAAAAAGGTAGAAGCTATACTAAATGCACTGGGGAAAACTTTCGAACCTCAGCGAAACATCATATATGAGAGGTCTATGTTTTACACGGCAGCCCAGCAACCAGGGGAAAGTATTATACATTACAAAAACAAATTGAGGCACTTGGCATCGTCATGTGAGTTTACCCCAAAACCGGGTTCTTGAGGAGGCCATCAGAGACCGGTTAGTGCTGGGGATATTAGACAAACAGGTAAGAAAACAGCTAATTAAAGATGCAAAGCTGACTTTGAAGGAGGCTATTGAAGTTTGCAAGGTAGCAGAGCGTTTAGAGTTAGAAATGGCAAGTTTATCTGTAACAGCGGAGGAAAAATTGAGCCAGTCAACTTTGCACAAAGAGCCCATAAATCTAAGAAAAGTTCAAGCACCAGTAAAGCCCCCGCAGCTCAACGAAAGAAAAAAAAATGCTGAAAATTTTGCAGATTCTGTGGTGAAAGCCATGTGTGGAACAAGAATAAATTCCTGCATTTGGAGCTATTGTAAGCACTGCAAAAAAAAGAATCACCTAGAGAAAGTATGCAAGGAAAAACGTTTTGTCAACGTAGTAGGGGAAACGGGATCTTCGTCTGAGGATGAATCAGCTTTTTTGACTAGACCAGCACTTTTGGTACCCTGGACATAACAAAAAACGATTGCTGACTGACCTTACATGTCGTGCAAGGCTACACACAGAAAATAAGGTGCCAACTGGACTGGGGAAAGCAACATGCAACGTCAGGGAACTGGAGAGACTATTGTAAATTTGTCGAAGAATGACCAACCTCGTTTGAAAGAAAATAACGAAAGGGCTAAAGTACTATAATGAATGTATGAAAAAATCGAAAGGCGAAGTAAATATGGTATCACATACAAGCAGCAAGACTATGTATTGACCTTCCAGGTCGTTACAGGCCTAGGTATGCCACTCATTGGGTCTGAAGCATGTGTAAAAATGGGCCTCATCAGCGTTAATGCAGAATTGGTAAGTCAGGGGCGAATGCAATCCAAGCCCGACATAAAACAAAAGTCAGTTACTACAGCAGTTCCAGGATGTTTTGAAGGCCTAGGAGAGCTTCAGGAATTTATAAAGATGGAAATAGATTCAAATATTAAACCTATACAGCACTCTTCCAGTAGAATTCCGTTAGCAGTAAAAGATGAAGTAAAATGCAAGATAGACGAACTTGTTGAGAGGGGAATACTCGTAAAAAGAAAAATCATCTACACCATGGGTAAGCAGAATGGTCATAGTTAAATTTCCATCAAAATTAAGGATCTGCCTAGATCCCAGGGATCTTAATACAGCCTGCAACGTCTCACTACCAGCTACCACCATAGAAAATTCTACCCAAGCTGCAGAGCAAGGTGTTTCATCTGATGCAAAAGATGTTTCTGCCCGCTGCGGTTGATGAGAAAGCAGTAATTGACTACGTTTTTTTTTTTTTTGGCTCCATTCGCAATATCGTGGTTCGAAAGCCATTTGGTTAATACAGCTCCGAAAATTCCAAAGGACGCATGCACGAGTTGCTTCATGATCTCATGGAGTAGACGTTATTGCAGGACGACATTTTGGTAGTTGGAAGAGGAGAAACAACAGAAGAAGCAGAAAAAGACCACAATAAGAACCTAGAGAATTTACTGATAAGAGCACGTGCAGTGAACTTAAAGCTGAACAAATAAAAAATTCCCGTACATGATGACAGAGGTTGCTTATATTGGACATCTGCTAACACAAGATGGAGTGAGCCCAGACCCAATAAAGTAAAAGCTGTAGAAGATATGCAAAGACCAAAATCAGTAAAGGAGGTTCAAAGATATCTTTGGTTTTTAAAAAATTACCTAGCCAAGTTTTGCCAGCCCCATCACAAACGGCAGAACCGTTAAGGCAATTAACTACTAAAGACGCATGTTTGTTTGGCAATCGGATCAAGAAACAGCATTCCAAAGATCAACAACTGGTAACTAGTGCCCAGTCCTTAAATACTATGACCCTCAAGCAGCCTGTGGAAGTACAGTGTGTGCTAGTGAAGCAGGTCTAGGGGCGGGTTTACTGCAAAAAAGGGCAACCGGTTGCCTTTGGGCCCCTAGAGCCTTACACAGAGTGAGAGAATGTATGCTCAAATAGAAAAAGAGTGTTTGGCTATTGTGTTGGGTGTGAACGGTTTGACCATTTCATACGAGGGCGACACAACGTACAAATTGAACTGACCCCCAAGCCATTGGAAACAATCTGTAAAAAAGACATGTTAAATGCGCCCAAGCGGCTCCAACGAATGCTGCTGCGCCTCCAAAGATATGACTTGAAAATATCTTACAAAAGAGGAAAGGATTTGGTGATAGCAGATACCCTGTCGAGGGCATTTCCACCTGAGCAAGTCGAGGAACAAAGACTGCAACACGAGATCTACAGGGTGAAGGAAAAGACCAAATTCATTAAGGAGCTGGAACACATCAAACCAACTGGCCAGTATTGAAGTAACTTCCGAGAGCTTGAAGAGAATACAAAAGATGACGAAGCAAGATCGCACCTTACACACGTTGGCAGATATAATCCAGAATGGTTGGCCAGAAGCAAAAGCAGAAGTGCCACAAGAGGCTCAGGATTTCTGGCAGTATAAGAAGAGCTAGGGATTCAGAATGGAATCCTGTTGAAAGGAAACAGAGTAATAATACCTCAAGTACTGCAACAAAAAATGATGGCTAAAGTTCATGCGGCGCATGTGGGCATTGAAGGGACTCTACGTCGAGCTCGGGATGTGTTGTTTTGGTAAATATGAATAAAGATATCCGAGACAAGTGACTCAATGTGAGGCATGCAATGAATCGGCCAATGCACAACAAAAAGAGCCATTAATAACTCACCAGACGCCAAGTAGGCCATGGGAAAGAATAGCTATGGACCTAATGCAAGTAGGTACTAAGCATTTTTTGGTAACGGTGGACTACTATTCAGACTTTTGGGAGCTAGATGAGCTAGAAGACATGACTGCAGGAACTATCTCAAATACTGCAAGCAAAAATTTAGTAGGCAAAGGTATTCCCAAATATAGTCGATACAGATCAAGAACACAGAAGATTGTCAGGAGTTTAAGCAGTTTGCTCAGCAAAGGGATTTCGAGTTATGCACCTCATCCCCGCACTACCACCAATCTAATGGAAAAGCCGAGTCGGCCCGTTAAGATTGCGAAAAAAATTGTGAAGCGGACAGAACGAACGGGAAGACAGAGATCTTGCAAAACTGTCGTGGCGAAATATCCGACCAGTTTATTTGGGCTCAAGTCGGTTCAACGTCTGATGGCACGCCATACCAGAACACTTTTACCTACAGCAAGTCATCTCTTAAAACAGAAAAAATTCCAGAAGATGTCAATGAAAAAAAATTTAAATTGCGCAAAAATAAAATATAAAGTTAACTATGACCGTCAGACGAAAAAGTTACCGGGTCTGGTGTTTGGACAAAATGTACGAGTTCAACTCAACCCACAGAGGCGTGGTGGTAAATGGTCTAAAGCCACAATTGTAAGAGAATTGGACCCAAGAACTTACCTTGTGGAGGTGGAAGGCCGTCTTTTTCGGCGTAACCCGGGTACACTTGCGTCCAGAGGGGGGGTCCCAAAAGATGTGGAAACGGTGAAAGAAAACCCGTTAGTACAAAACAACCACAAAACCGGGAACATCCAATCGTCCAGAAAAGGGTAGGACGGCTCAAACCTCCCAAAAAGCAAAACTAAAAGATGGAAACGCAAGACCAGTGGTCATAGAAGATGATGTTCCTGGCTTCACCAGGCGTGGGCGGATAATTAACAAGCCCAGCTACTTGAAAGACTATCTTAAATCTTAAGTCAATCAAAATAAAATATTTATGGTGTAGGTGTAGTAGGTAGTATAGTAATACAGTAATAGTGTTTTCAACTTTTCTAGGCATTCTATTGTGGAATAGTAACGAAAACAAAATTGTGGTAGAGACTAGCTTTTCATACAACTAATATTTTTTAGTTAGGTTGTGGGTGATAGGTGGAAAAAATCTCATTGAAAAAAAAAAAAAAAAAAAAAAACTTGTTAGAAAAGGGATCATGTTGTGAGATGTACATAAACATTGTCATATGTAAGGTTGGTAAGCCTGCTAAGGCAGAGGAATAAAGATGGATACTTAAACACTAACCGCTATGCTAACCGACTGTCAAATGATGCTTGTATATCTAGGCTTGTAAGATTTCATTTCATTTATTTTTTTCAGATAGGCCTGCAGCCTGGAGATTCTGAGACGTCCAACCTTCACACCCTGACCACAACTATTTCAAGATGAAGAAAACAGATACGCCTACAAATGTCAGGTTTGTACAGTTCTAACGCTTTAGCACTAGGTGATCAATGATGCTTTATTAGCTCATGGGTCAACTTTCCATGTTACTGGGTAGTATAATAGGCCCACGGATATTCCTCTGTCTGAGCTCGGCACTCATCGGTCACTGTAATGCGAGCCCTGATGCATGTTTTCAGCAATATGAGCTAAACGGTAGTGGTTTTGAATTTGTCCAGCACAAGTTACAAAACTTTGTTATAAGTTGCGCACAAAAAATATTGCTTGCCTTCCACCTTGCTAGTAGGGGTGGTACATGTAAAACGTTAACCGATTTTCCCCTATTTATGTTGAAGGGTGCATCCCGCTGAACTGGATTTGCTCAAGAACCAAATCGTTGTTCATAGGCCTATATATGCATGAGCGGCAAAGTGGTCTTAAATTATGAAAAAGTAAATGCTCCTGTAGGCCCTACACTTACATTTTTAAATATAGCAATAGCAATAGCGATAGCACAATTATAATGCACTACATAATTATTATGTCATTTCATGTCACGAGTTGACACTGGTTTCTAGGTGTAGGGCCTATTGTCCACTTGTTTAATTAATGTGGCAGGTACTGGTAGGCTCTAGGCCCTAACTGCAAGAGTTACCTAAAATATGATTGGCCTAATCTTTCATGTTTTAACCTTCTGTTATAGGTTCTCTCTCCAGATTGTGAATGTGAGGCCAGGCCTCCCAACTCTGGCGCAGTGAGCTTCTCCAACAGGATCGTACACCTGCAACCGCGCCCCAGGTGCTAAACTTGCCCTATGCAGCCACCTATCAAGACGTCCCCCCACTGAAGCCACAGGCGTCACCCACCGCATCCTCCATCATCACAACAACACTGCCTCGCTTCCAACGTGGTCTACCAACTTAATGCCCTCAGTGTCCGGCAGAATATGTAGGCCTCACCTCAACGAACTGAGAAACCCGCATGACAGCTAGCCCCCCCCCCCCCATCAAAGTGTTAAACCTGTGGCCCAGCATACTGTTGAACATTTACCTGTCTTTTAAAGAGTTTCATTACCATAATCATCAAGGCGCTTCCCGATGACTACAAGCAGTTGAAACTCAGAAACTGGGAACTGTCACCTCATACCACCAGGTCCCGCCAGCTTCCTAACCTGACCAACACACAGCAAGCGTGCCCTCTGCGTAACTCTGGATGTGCCGCAAATGTTGATCCTTACTTTTTTGTGTCAGAAAATGAATATTTCTACTTAAATTTTTGTACCAACAGTACAGTAAAGCAGCAGGTAAAAAAAACATGAAATATTGGGTAATAAATTGCAAAAAGTTTATAAAATTTGAACATGCGACCCTCAGCCACTACTCCAAAGTGAGCGATAAATATTGCGAATTTTGACCACTAGGCCCCTATATAAGTTGCAGGTTTGCACATAGGCCTACGTTAGTTAATAAAAGATTGTTTGTTAATGTTTTCCTTATCTAGAAATTCTCTTTTAGTGCTAGAATAATTTATTTGTGTCATTTGGGACTGGTATTTGCTTGCACTTTTTATCATCTGGACAAACATCGCCAGAGACAATTCGGCCACTTTAGGATATTGTTCAGGAAGGATATGCTAATGTCTATCTGACAACATTTCCACATTTCACATTCATGTTTCCTACATAGGCCTAAGTTTGGCAAGTAGGCCTACTATCAAGCAAGACATTCTCTCTATATGGCACATGTATTGCCAGTTCATTAAAAAATGGGTAATATGACAATTTACTCTGATGGACAACCACACTATCCTTCCTAAACAACCATCTAAAATTTTTACAATCTTTAGGGTGAAAATATTGGTTCAAAAGTATTCCAGAATAAACCTTCGCATTCCGCATTGAAGCTTGATTTGACAGTGCATTCAATCAGCCTTATTGGGTCCATTATGTTAAAATTTTAGCATTTATTGTACGAAATACTATAAGGATGTTTTACGTACTTTTTTATCACAAAAAAATCCTGTTTACTTAAATAAGATTATGAGCCCTGTAAAATTGCCATCACCATCTCATAATTTTTAGGTGTAGTGTAGGCATGGCATAGGCCTACTGTAAAATCAATATTTTTTAAATTTGCAATCTGATAATAGTCCAGTCACAGACATCAATCATCCACATAATCACAAAAATAATATGTAGGCCTATAATTAAAATAAATTACGTTGAAATGTTTTTTTATTGATTTACTAATTTAGCCTACCAATGATGATTTTTTGCAATGTATTTTGAGTAGTATTTTCAAAATACAGATGTATTTTTTTTATTTCAAATACAAACTTGTCAATGTATTTTCATTTTGTATCTTGTATTTGAAAATACTGAGTTTTGAAGTATTTTGTATTTCAAATACAATTTGTTAAATATATCTCTGGTTATACCTGTATTATGTATGTCAAGGAGAATAAAGACTTAGCCCCTATCTACGTAAAATTATTAATTTGTATAAATATTTGTATATAGTACCTAGTCTAGGCCTACATTTTCTGTAGGCCTATCCTTTTGTTTAGGCCAAGAGTTTTTAAATTCTCATAGCTAGGCTTAACCATTTGAAGGCATGCTATTTCTTGTTATGTATTCATTAGCCAGCGGTTTAGCCGGTTCCCACACAAATACCGAAGTTAAGCAACGTTTGGGTGTGGTCACAGGGAGAGTGGGTGAATGCTCTGCCCTGAAACTCGCGTATTCCACTGGCTAGAGCAGATGGGGGGTTTGAGAGCTAGTGTAACAGCTTTGTTTTTCCTCGACGTCTGCTCGGCGGTCCAGGTTAGTGGAAGAACCTATATGACTGTCAAGGTTACACCATCCTTTCGGATCGGACGTAAAGATGTTTGTCCCCTTTGTACTTGTCGAAGGAGTAGGCTACGTGCCGGTACCGTGTTTACCCTCTACCCTTTTTATTCATACTTCATCCTCATCTATCACCACTCATCGGCACTAGGGCCTATCAAATCAATTGTTATATGTATTATATTAATAAAGGTCCTGTCAATTTGCAGTTGCAGGATACAAACCACTAACCACATCCATTGTCAGTAATCTATTCAGTTTTTGTAGTAGGCCTACTGTATTATCATTGGTATTAATATTATGCAGCAATAAAGTAGGCTTATCCCAATCCTGCACCACACCATCCTTTTTTATGTTGGCTACGTTGGCTGAACCATATTTTATTGGATCTCTGGATATCATAACTCTGCCTACCATACTCTTTTAAGTGAAGAGGAAACTTTTGCCAAAAAGAAGGGGGGAAGACAGTATTTGGCCTATTATTCATAAATCATAAAAGTCCTGTCACTTAAATAAGATTATCAGCAAATATAGTGAGCCTTACTTATTAAGTAAGACCTGTTGAGTAACTTAATTGTTAATTTTAAAAAAAAATGCTAAGTTAAGATAAAAATGTTAAGTAGCCTACTTGCCACCATGTATAATACATATTTGCAAGGTATAAATAAATAAAATAAAAAATGTAGAGCCTTATAATAAATAAATACAATTAAAACCTTACTTCCAAGTCTACTCCTTATTAAACACTATTATTATCACATTGTGTTGCTTTGGGTACAAGGCATGTTGGTAATAAATTATCAGAAACGGGCTTTTAGAAATAAAATTTTAAAATCAGAAGAAAAATTGCTCATGGATATACACATCACACTATAACATAGGGATTTGAAAATTATTTTATTTTGTTAATTACTTTACAACAAATTACTAGCTTCATTATTATTGTGTTGTCAATTTTTCTTATCTCGAATTTCACGCGATTCTTTTCTGGCCTCTATATCGTTATTTTGTGATCAAGTTTTAGGGCGCGCTATAAGTAGATGTTCACTTTGCTTTTTAAAATTCCCTCTATTTCTCGTGTATAGGCCCAAAATGGCCGCTATACATTGTGGAACGGGTTGCGACGACCTAACCTAGTGGCCACACGAGCGAGTTAGACGAGCCTCCGCCAGGTGGCGGAGATGTAGTAGACCTTGGAACAGACCTATTGAATCTACAAGGCGCTGGGGCGCTAGGTTCAAACACTTAAAACTACTTAAAGGTTGTGTTCCGTAAAGGCGACCGGTCGACCATTCTGGGCTCGACTGGGTTTTGTTATTTTCATTGTTTCACTCAACGTCTGATTGTTGGGGTACTGCCTTGGCTCCGAAATGGTGCTTGCATCTACAAGGCCGTGTTTTAATGAAAAGTTGTGATATCTCGTTAAATTGTTACATAAATCATATCATTTACTAAATAAATGAATGATTTGAATGAAAGAATGAATTAATTATTGTCTACCCCGCCCATGTGTAGTTACAGGAACATTGTCGGAAGTTGACATTATTCCCATGATTTTCAATGAAAGAATTTGACAATAACCGCGCTTTCCCCCTTCAAGACCAGCCCACGACCGGAATAAAAACTGTGGGCTTCTTGGTCTCGCCCACAACAGTGAAAAGCAACAAGCCAACGCATCGCATACGTTTTCTTGCAAATCTGATTCTGTCATTTGTGCGAATTGTGGTTTACTCTTAGAATTCCATTTGGTCGCAGACTGGTCGTTCTGTGTCGCCTTTGGCGGAACACAACCTTACTAACCAGAGTCGATAAAGAAGTTTCCTCCCCGTTGGGACTTAGAGCATAGAATTAGTTGGTAGAGGGAGTATGACGTCCATCCGAGGCGGACCAACTCGAACGCGGCAAACCACGTGACTGAGGTCAATCGAAGCGGCGTCTGCGGTATTCATGAATCTGCATAGGAAACGGTGCACTTGGCTTTATTAAAACGCAATAATACTTGGCCATTTTTCAAGGCGATGCATAATTTACACTGTCTACAAGTGATTATCAGTACATACAATAATAAATTTCCTATAAATATATATATTAGAGCCCTAAGATAGCCTCTTGTTTAATGGGATTAACAGCCCGGTGTTTGCTTATTTTGCTTATTTTAGACCAAATAACTCATACAGATACAAATGAAGATTAGGCTGGGCTAGGCCTTTATAATGCTTGGATTCTTATTTAAAAGTTCAGTCTTAACAATTCAATCTGTAAAGTGTTTTAAGAAATAATTCTTAAAACACTTTTCCTTTACTTTACTTTTAACTTAATTATATAACCTTCTTTCGTTTCAAGACAAAGGTCCGTTTTTTATAATTGTGATGGAGTTATTCGATTCAATATGCTTTTGAGTAGTTGTTTAATAAAAAAATTATATGTGGTCTCTTACGTCATATAATATTATTATACACCTTAACAATATTCGTAGTATGCAATAATGACCAAATAATATTTTGTTACAAAATTCCTCCAAGGTCACGGGGCATCAAATCGCGTCACAATATTATTATTATTACATTATTATTTTATTATTATTATTATTATTATTATAGTGGTTCTTTATTGTTTCAAACCATCTCGGTACATTTGCGTCCTGGTATACACCAAGGCGGGGTAAGGCCCAAGCCCCACAAAAGTTTACATTATAACAGCGTGAAAACATAAGTATAGAGTACGAACATATTATTGTAGACCAAATTAAAAAAAAATCGAAATTTGAACAAATAATAATAAAGATGATTGTGATTCACCAAAATCAATAAAAGTTTCTATCTATAAAAAAACAAGCAATTGTATGGCAAAATCTTTTAAAGAGAGAGAGAGAGAGAGAGAAAGAGAGAGAGAGAGAGGGAGAGAGGAGGGAGAGAGAGAGAGAGAGAGAGAGGATTACTTACATTGCAAAATTCTTCTGACTATGTGGCACGTGGTTGAAGGATGACTGCTTTCTGCATGCCTGATGTAGAAGATTTGGGAAAGACCAGGCAATTGTAGGCTGGCAGAAGAGGGAAGATGGGTATGAACTCCAGTGGCTGAGATCACGATAGGGCACGCAGTAACAGTTTTCCATTTTCGCAAATGTTCCTTTGTTATTTCTTGACTTAAAAATTTTGATATTTTTTCCACCTTAGTGTTCTCGTGTTCTCAATATTTTTAACTCATGGGGTACCAATGTCAATTAGATATGTAATGTCTGTTAGGTTTATCGCATAAAAATTATGTCCCGGTTTGTTGTTGGTCTATTGTTGTGTCTGTTATAGTAACCGTTTATATCTCCCAATACCTTAATAAATTCTGCATTTTCGATCACAGGTGCAGGGGAATACTTGTATAGGAGGTGATTGACAAGTAGAATTGGACGTTCATTCCTAGATGTTTGATAAACTATCTTTGCTTACTGATTATGCCTACTGAGATACCACGTGTTGGCAATTGAAGGACACCCAAGCTATACGATGGTCTATTGTCTCCCGTAAACTTTGTGCATTTTCTACACATATGCATTTGTCCATTGGATTTGATATAGAATTTTTTATAGTTTGTTGTATTTATAACCGATCTTGGATGGGCGAACATAAAGTCCTTCGGTTTTCACAGCAAACAAATCTCCTTTGTGAATCCATCTTATTGATTTAACAAATTCCCAATATTTGGCTGCTGGATGCTTTTCGGGTATCTCCCATGAAGTGATTTAGTATTCCAGACATTCCATCTTCATCTTTAACTCTTCTATGTATTTTCTGGATGGAAAGAATCGTCATTTAGCCTGAGGGATTTATAGTTTTTTTATCTCGGAGTTTAAGTTCTTGGTGATAAGGAATGTAGAATTAAGAAAGTATGATCTGAGTTTATGACTTGCGAATAGCACAACATGAACCGAATTTTACCAATACCTCTTCCAACCCTTTCCCCGCTGGTATATATAACCTTTACAGAAGATCTTTTTGGGTGGTGAGTTTCTGAAGAAGGTCATTTGTCTTCTTTTAAACGATCTAGGTCCATCAAGTCCACATCTGACGCACTTCACGATACCAAATGACAGAGTCAAGATTGGTAAGCCGCATGCATTTAATATGCTTGATTTTATAGCTTCCTTTAAAACATTTTGATTTGTAAGCAATAGTTTTAAACTCTATGTGTCATAACCTTTGTTTAAATACAATTTTTTAATTCCTTGTGGTTAAGATATGTTTTGCCTCATTCCTAGTATTTGTATCTTTCCTTCGCTATTGTTTATGTTTGGAATTTCTTGACCGACACCAATGTTGGTAATTGTCAGTTTCTTTGCAAGTTTCCTCCCACTTTTCCACATATGCATTGAAAGCCACATTTATCTAATCCAAATTCCATATTAATTCATTCATGAATAATTTTAACAATGTCAATTAAACTTTTGAGCTCTTCTTTTGATTTTTCCATACTTTTAAAATCATCCATATACAGCAAGATGTTTTTAGATCCTTGTCATTATTTCTTTACAGGTAAGGCTGATATCCAGCATTTGTTTGATTAAGTTAGCTCTGATCTGGGTTTAATGGCAGGACAAACACCATAAGGGCTAAAGGTTGATCCCCCTGGAGAAGATCCCTCTCTTTTATTGCCATATTTTCAATATTAAACAGAATCTGAATTGGTTTTTAGTATTATATAAATAAAATTACATCCATGATGAATTCCCATGAGATTGCTTAAGCAACCGTTATCAACTGTGGATTTACCTTATACAAATTCAAGAACTTTGATTAACCATCGTGCGGGAACCGAATCAAATGCTTTTTTGTAGTCTAATGTAAGCTACTGATAGATTCCTCTTTTTGTCATTTGCATGTTTTTGTAACAATACTATCAATTTATAAGCCTGCTCTTTACTTCCATATGCATTTTTGGTGTGCATCCTTTCTGGTTCCCCACGCTAAAAATTTCATGTTTCTTGATAAATGTTCTGTTTATTTCCCAAGGTAAAGATTGATGTTAGAATTTTATAAAGGGTTGGCAAGCAAGTGAATGGGTCTATAATTTTTGGTGGTCCGATCTGTCTCCTGTCATTGAATATCTATTTGGGTTTATACCTTGAGTAAGAATCCTGGAACAATTGATGGGTCCGTGAGTACTTGGGTTAAAGAAATCCTTTAGTTTACAATGCACTGGCGTTAGTCTTTGTTTTTCCCACCAAAAGTTCTGTATTCCCTCTACTCCAGGAGCTTTCCAATTATGAGTTTTTTTTTATTGGCATTAATTATATTATTATTATTAATTATTAATTATTTCATTATTAGTATTATTATTATTATTATTATTCTTATTGTTGTTGTTGTTGTTGTTGTTGTTGTTGTTGTTATTATTATTATTATTGTTATTAATTTTTTCCTTATGGGATATTTTGGGGCCAATGGGACCTAGCTCGAATTATTATAAATTAAAATTAATTCATAATTAAAATAACTATTTATATTTTGCCAATTCTTTTTCCCCGGGTCATATGCCTGACAAGCTGACCCAATATTCTTGATTTTAACTGTTTTTTTTATCACTAGGCCTAATTTAATAACCATAATAGCTTTTACACTGACGACATTGCCTTAAAAATACCAAATCTACAAGTGCTTTTTTTTTAATTATAATTTTATTTTATTTTTAACTTCTAAAACCCTATTCAAATTAAAAAAACTGAATTTACAAAGGAGGACAACTAAATAATCATTCCATAGCATGCCATACACACAATGAACTACAGGTTAAAAGGGGTATTAACCCGCTAAACTCAAAAATATATTTAAATCGTTGCTCAACTAGTAATGATAATTACTATAAAAATTATTGGGTTCCCCATGACCCGAAAAAAAATGTCCAAACTTTTGTATTTTTCGAGCTAGGTCCCAGCGGCAAATATCTCCCAATAGAAATATCATGGACGATCTCACTGCACGTGACCTAGGAGGATTTTGATCCAAAAAAATGTTTGGGCCATTATTGACATACTGTACAGCCTTTCTGTAAATTCCTCTATATTTTGGTTTTATAATTTGGGCAAGTTGGTTCGGATCAAATAATGCCTTTTTTAGACCAGAAGGGGCGTGATTTTAGAATGAATATTTTTGTGTGTTTGAGATATATTTGTGCACAATTTCAAGACACGATGTATAAGGGCATTGGGAAATTGGTATGAGCTGCTCTAGTATCTATATGAAAAAAAAGGAAGCAGTTCAAGCCAATTTTAAGAAAATTTTACAAGACATAATTTTCCCTAAATTTCTGTTTTCAAGGAAAATTTGAAATATTCGTGGTAAAATCACAGTTTACGAATATATTTTTTTTAATTTTGAAGTTAATAGCCCCTTTAAGTACAATATTAAAATAGTAAATATAAGCTCGGCTGTTTTGGTTTGTATTGTATTTTATTTGGCCTTCATTGTTATAGAAGTTGTCCAAGAATATTTTCTAATAGTAAATTTTTACTAATCAATCAAAGTTATTACAGCAGAAGTAATTCCCCTCAAGCATATGAGTTACCCAATAGTGCCAATCATCAACGTTAACATAAGTGTTACCCTGATGATACTGGGAATGTGATTATAATAATTAAATGTGTTCATATAGGTTACTTTCAATAACTGATTATAGAGGCAAAGAAATAGAGAAGAAGCAAGAAAGTGTATAAGCCTATTTTTTTAACAGCTTAATTAATAAGTAAACAAATAAATAAATTACATTCGTAATTAGACTTGAGGATCTAACCCTCTCAGTCACAAAACTGATTTTCAGTGGGGGAAAAGCTAAATTTGAAAGGTTTATTCCCAACTGTTGATTCACTTTGAAAGGCTATCTGAGTCCATTATTTTATTTATTTATTTAGAATTAGATTATTGTAGGTACTGATACACACTTGTAGACAGTGTAAATGTATGCATGCCTCTAAAATGTTTCAGTATTGCGTTACAATAAAACACAATGTGCACCGTTCCTATGCGACTCATTTGTATTATACCGCGCCGCCTTGACCCTCAGTCACGTGGTTTGCCGCGTTCGATTGTTGTCCGTCCTCGCGCGGTCCGCTAGCGTTGGCTTGTCTCCTTCTACCACTTCAATCCATGCTCTAAGGTTGGGGAGTTCCTTCGCACTCCCTATACCGCCCTGTGTTAAAAATAAAGTCGGTTTTTTGGCGTTTGGATCTAACGTTCCGCGCGACTCTGTGTGACATTGATGGAACTACTTCATAAAAAGTACGTCACTTTTCTACTAGTAGTTAACAGTCGATGACGACAAATGCGGAGAACGTCAAAATATTATACGATCGAATGTTTGGGCGAATGTTTTGAAGAATTAAAGCAACTATCTTTATTGATGAGGATATTTCCTGATGGAGTAGACCTAAGCTTTAGGACACTAGGCCGACAATATGTATTGTTCAAGATTTCGATTTGAATGCCAGGGCGTACTTACTCTGAAAACTGTCTGTGGCCTTGGGCCTAGGCTACACTTGACGTCCGTTAGGCTTGAACAAGACATGTCTCAAATTGAATTTGGCATACGAAAATGTCAGTGACGCCTGCGCAACACTTTATAAGTACAATAATAAATCAAAAGTAAATCGTTTTAAAGACTAGGGGCCCAGGCTATACGATTAAAATAATTGAAGTTTGACCGTTTTCGTCTGTTGTTTGTTGATTTCAGCGGTCACTACTGCATATCGATAATCTACTGAACCGTATTTAGCGTGCAGTGCTTTTTTTTAATTAGTTTCACACATTTAAGCCGCCCTCAGCGCGCAGAGCGTTAGATTCCGTTTTGACTTGGGAGTGTAAGTGTGACCTCTCCCCAAAGCAAGGTCTACTACATCTCCGCCACCTGGCGGAGGCTCGTCTAACTCGCTCGTGTGGCAACCTAGAGAGTTAGACGATCCTCCGCTAGGCGGAGATCCAGCAGACCTTGCCCCAAAGGGGAAACTTCCTTTTATCGACTCTGGATACTAACCATCGTATTAACAATGAGTTGGATGATGAAGGAGGTCTAGGTCAAATGGGAATAGCACGTCCACGATCGTGTTTGTTTGTTTTGAGCCCTATTCCCATTTTTGATTGTTTTAATCTACTACAGGTTAACTTTGTTACATGAACTGTGGTATGCCCTAGGGTTACCCTTGGTTACCAAAGTAACAATCAAAATGTTCTGACACATTGAAATGCCAAACTGTACACCGCCGACCACACACACTGCGCCTCCAGTACGCCAGTACTATTTATAACCTCCATGGTATTACCACAGTATAACCCATCTCTTACGTAAGCGAGACTTGTCTAGCAAAACAACGCTGATCAACCGACACGCAGCGTCCCTAGCGAATGTTCGTTCGAGCCTAAAGTGAACTAACGATGACAGATGGGGCTGAACGGCAGTGACTTTTTGATCTGAATTGAAAACGATGGGTAATTTTTTTTGCACTATTATGACGTGATAATACTGCTACAGGCAGGATATATGAGAGCTGAATAAGTTTTCGTCTTGATACGTTATTATTTTTTTACTGATAAAATTGAATGACTATAGGGCCTAACATGTCGTTTTAAAAAGAAAGCCTATGGTCCTAGAGCCTAGCCTAGGGCCCCTAGGCTAGGCCTAGGGCTAGCCTAGGCACCAGTGATATTACTGTAGGTTTATATATGGTTGATACATAATATAAAAATTTATCATAATTACTTGCAGTTTTGTTTTTGACTGCAATTTAAATAGCCTAGCTTAGGCCTAGCCCTTGCAAAATATGATTAGCTTCACATTCTTCGGCATTTCGTCAATTGTTTGTTGTTTACATTTTTTAGTTTCATCTCTAAATGACTTCTGCACTTTGGCCAGGTCGCGCTAGTGTAAGCGGCAAGAAGCCTCTATCTATCCATGGTCGCTCCGTAGGTTACCTACACGGAGAGCGGTATAGCATATTATAGCTTTTCCTTACTGGGCCACCGCCCGCCCACAATTTGTATGTTTGTAAACGTTGTAAAGCACGACCTTTAGATGGCGGAATGCTTTTAGTTCACAAAATGACTCTGACCTTTGGCCAGGTCGCGCTAGTCTAGCAGCGGTAAGCGCAGCCGACCACGACAGCAAAACACTCTGCAGGCAGTGCATTGAAGTTTGCGCTACTGTAAGAGATGGGTTATACTTTTAGGTATTACACTACCCTGCCCGATGGTGAACAACGGTAGGTACTGAGTTGTGTTGATTGGGGCCTAAGCGGCGCCATGCAACAATAGTGTCTGTTATCATTATGTACTCGGAGTAATTGAACATATCGCAGTTCGCGTTTTTCTTTTAAATCGATCATTTCTCGGGAACTTCGTGTATTTTCAAACCTCACGCATACCCCAGTCCTAATTACTTAATATTAGGAGAACTGTGATATATCACGCATTTTCTGATTCTGAATGTAAAGAGGAAGATTGTCGTTGTTATCATCGTGTAGTGTGTTTGTAAGACACGCGCGGCTATTATTAGTTAATTAGTTTTAAAAACATTAACATTGATTAAGAGAAGAGCCTTCCTTAATCAATGGTTAAACCACAGATAATAGACTACACTCCAAGTAGTTAGTTCTATTATCGGTGGTTAACGCGAGCATTTTCCACCCTTTTCAGGGTAGTCGGATAGGGTCTAGATGGATGACAGTGGCGGTGTACTTCCTACCCGACTGCTGCAGCGGCCACCGTCGCTATCCACTCAAGGCGACACACTATTGTATGGCGTGTTGGCAAGCATGGGTCAGCGGGCTAGACTTTTTAATCCAAGGTTCGATGGTTCAAATTTCAGTCGGAGCGTTTTTTTTTTTTACATTTATTCGAACGTTTTTTCTATAAAAACAACAGAATAATGAACAAGTCAAATGAATGAACTCCTTTTCCGGTAGAAAATCCTTTCATATTTTAAATGAAACGTTAAAGGGTTTGTAGTTTTTTTTGTTTAGGATGACAAAAATAGTATTTAATATTAATAATCTCCTTTTCGATGAACTTCCTTAAATTTTACATAGAAACGTTTAAAGTTTTTGTAGTTTTTTTTTTTTTTTTTGTGTATGATGGCAATGTACAAAATAATCAAATATAATAATACTAATAATAACTAATAAAAATTAAAAATTATAATACCCCCTCCT
>JAMZAV010005294.1:0-43362 GCA_024449915.1 Sweltsa coloradensis
AAAAATATGGGCCACATAGTTTTGACATGAAAATCCATTTTGGTTGTTCTACATTACTTGGCTCAGCCAAATGAAGTTGCCGTAACTTTTTTTGTGTTCTTGTGCAAAAATCGAAGTTGGTTGTGCAAAAATTGTGCAAAAAGTTGTGCAAAATATTGTATAATGTTGCTCACTTCTGAAAATTCGTTATTTTGAAAATCATTAACTTGGCTCAGCCAAATGAAGTGTCATGAACTTTTTTGTGTTGCTTTGTGCAAAAAATCAAAATTGGTTGTGCAAAATTTGTGCAATAAGTGTGCAAAAATATTGCATAGTAAGTTTTGAACATGAAAATCCAATGTTGGTTGTTCCTATAGCATTAACTTTGCTCAGCCAAAATGAATTTTCCGGGTAACTTTTTTTGTGTTGCTGTGCAAAAAATCGAAGTTGTTGTGCAAAATTGTGCAAAAAGTGTGCAAAATTCCCAGCATAACAAAGTCAAAATGTCATTTGGTGGTTGGGCCAAGTTTAATGGACCCCATAAATGTGACGGAACATCAAAATGACTTTAAGATATAATGAGAAACAAAATAATAAAAATAAACTAGGAAGAGCCTGATGGGCTTCTTCCTTTCCGTCTGTGTGTGTGTGTGTGTGTGTATTTATTTATTTATTTGTTTATTTATTTATAATTGTACCGATAGGGGAGAGAAAACATCTTTGTATTGCGTAACACACGTAATGACACTTTGATAATGACTTGTTTACATATTGCGAGCACTCAGCTAGACAGCCAGCCCCAGCCAGCCAGTCAGTCGAGTCTGTGAAGTGACAACCAACGAATGCATGCGTTCTTGACTATATGCGGACTCGAACCCACGAATTATTGAATTCGAATCCCATTAATGATAAGACTATGAATAAACGGACCTTTTGTTCTCGTGCGAATACTGTGGGGGGAAGCGAAACGAGAACGGTGGGCGCGGGGGGAACGGGGGACGGGAACGGGGGCGGAGGGGCGGTGGGGGTGGACAGTCACCCTTATGTGGCTTTGGGTTCGAATCCCCTTGCGATATTGCGAATACTGTGGGTGGATGGAAACGATATGGTGGCACCCCGGGGGAACGGGGGGCGGAAGGGGTGGACATGCACCCTTATGTGGCATGTGGGTTCGAATCCCCCTGCGAATATTACAAATACTACAGGGTACGGGGCACGGGGAGGGGGAGGGAGGGGGTGTTCCGGGGTGGTTTGGTTTGCCCTGCGAGCTCTTGAGTCTGCGACGGCCGGACCTCATTAGCATCTGGCGCCAGTAATTATACGATTCCTGGAAAAACGACGGAATATACCCTTCTTGCCTACTTGCTTGCATATTGCATAGCAGCTTAGCATAGCAGCAGGCAGACAAACGTAGTTCCCAAGGCACAACTCTCCGTTGTACCAAGATTCCATCATATAAATTTATAATGTTGAAAACTACAAATGATTATTGTACATCGACTAGTTTTTATTTATTTAATAAAACAGGTATACTTTCCAGAACTGTCTGCTCTCTGCAATAAAGGAAAACAATGTTGTCAATGATCAATTAATTTGTTATTTTTACAATATTATTACATTAATTTTATGTACGTACGTACGATATTAAAAAAAAATTAGAGCGTCACTATTCCGTATTCCCATTTGCTGGGCGTGAAACCCTGCCCTTTCGACCATGTACATTTACAACAAAAATTCATTGTCAAAACATAACATTACATGATAATTGTGTAAATATAATTAAATTTAAATACACTACTACAAAAAAGAGTTCAAACAAGAATCTTTTAAACTTTTTAACCCATTCTCTCCTATGTGGATTCCTTTAGTTAACTAACATGAAATAGCCTTTTTTTGGTTTTAAAATCTTATATACCTTGGCTATTGTCCTTTGTTTGTTTAGGTAGATTTTTGTTCGTTTTTTAAAACATAAAATGGGCGGGAATAGTTTTTCCCTAAAATGTACTGTATATATGAAAGGACTGTTGTTATGCCTAAAATGAACTACAACTAACTAGTTTCTTAAGAGCACTATTATAAAGTAATATCTAGGTTAAATTTATATAAAAATATAATTTTTTGATTCCGAAGCTAAAAATTTTCTAATTATTAAGGATCCAAAATACCACACGTTCATTAAAAACTATCTTTCAAATAACTATTTGACATGTTTTGCTTTAATTACTTGAATTGCTAATTAAAAATCAGGTCTGAAAGAGATAATATCTAAAATATAAACATTGATCTGGGAATTGGAAAAACAAATATCATTCAGTATATTTAAATGTAAATGTATTATTAGAGATATAATGCACATACAATGTTTCACATAATAGAACTGTTTACAATCAAAACAATATTACATTCAATACCCAAAATTAAACAATCATAACAATCTATACAACATATAACACGTAGATAGAACGTGAGGTTATAGGGCATAATTAAAATGAAAGTTCATGGGTTAGATATTTAGGAACTCTCTTACCCGTCATTGGGAACGGTACGGAATATATCTCTCTGTGCAGCCATTCAATCAAAACACAACCATTCCTTTAGATTTAAAGCGCTATTTCCTTCTTTCCCTTTATGCGTGTGCATTGCTATCCCCTTCGAACTCACAAACGAATTTTTGAATTCGGTTATGTTCTCGGTTCGAGAGAATGTCCAAAAAGTTTTTTTTTTCGGGGGTAGCCAATTCAAGCAGTTGTCCATATAAAGTTTTATCATCACACTTCAAGCCTTCGTCAATCAGAAGTAGGGTCATGCTCGAAAAGTTATGTTTTTCTCCACGAAGACCATCATCTTTTGTCTTCATCCTTCGGCGGCAGCTTCATAATCAAACAAGTTCATACTGGAATGTTAATTTGCTTAACGATCCTTGGAAAGACTCTGCTGAACCGGAATTGAAACGATAGTTGGTTCCACTTTGCATTTCGTGATAAATGTTCTCCCGTCGTACTTAAACAATTTTGAACAGGCGGGGGCTCGTTTTCCTTCCTCGTCGAACAAAATCATACTGGTTTACTTACTTACTTGACTTACTTCGTTTAGCCCACTTTGAATATGAGAAGCTCCCGGGGTGAGTTTACATTCGTCAAAGACCATAACCTTCTTCTTCCACTACATTTCCATTGGAAACTGTGCCATCATTATTTCTTCTAAAGTAGGAAATATAGTATTTTGATCAATTTTAGGTACTTCTTAAACCAATTCTGGAATGTCGTACTTGTACTTGTGTGGACCATCAGCTGACTTCGTTTAAACCACTTTTGGACTGAAAGAATCTGGGTTTACATTCGTCAAGAACCAGTATCTGGTTCTCCACTATCTTTGCAAGGGAAGCTGGCATATTGAATTGTACTCCAGTAGAAGTATTTGGATAAAGTACTTATTCTGCTAAGAACTTGTACGGAATGAACATACATCCCAGGTGCGTTTTCCCCTCTCGGCGCCGTCATCATCACAACTTTAAAGTCTAATGAACCTCATTACACTTCGTTTATCATCTGAGATCATCATCATAGGTTATATTTCGTCAGGAGCATCACTTTGTTCTTTAAAAGTCCTTACGAAATGAACGGGGTATCTGAGTCCGAATCCTGTTGAAGTCACGTGTACGAAAATGGCGGAGATTTTTGAGGAGGCTTGTACGGAATTGCAAAATCCACACGTGCCGTTTTCACTATTGGCGTCTGTACGAGCAGAATGTCCCACTCGTATGTACATAGGGTAAACTTCGTTTGGGGGGGGCACTTTGATAGTAGGCACATCAGATAAATTATTTTCTTTAAGTCTACCGTTTCTTTGAAAACTTTGCTTTTGCCATTGAGTATCAATGTACTGTTTTGTTCATTCTCCGACAATTGAGATTTCAAGAATGTTGGTTCGCACCCTGTATTATCTTCCTGATGTTCAGTCCCAAAAAGATTTTTCATCGCTGTCACTTGGTTTGAAGAATTTGGTTCTCATCGGTTACCTCGCCCTGTTGTTGCGCTCCTTGGATTTCATCCTTTACACGTGGCCACCAGCTTAAAAACATAGATCATGATTAGTCGACTTATCTAAGAGTAAATTATAAACACATCCCAGGCCTCCGTTCGGTGGCAAACTAGGTAGTGCAGTTGAAGGGGTGTCGACAACACTTTATTTTCGTAAGGATTACCACTGTGTTGGTAACACATTAAAGTGTAATGGGTACCCTCTGCAAGTGGCTAACTCGGTTATCATTGTTTTTCGGTAATTGTGAAGGAATGTCGAGGTTTAAGAGGACTCAATCACAATATTCGGCTAAACGGAAAAAACAAACAAAAAAACTTCAAAAAAAAGGATGAGGATTGCCGATGACGGGTTTCAATGTGTGACCTCCAGGGTTCAGTTTCCAACGCGTTATACATGAATCAACCACTGTCGGTCAGACTATTTGAGAGGAATCTGTCCATAGAATTGAACTTATTAACTGATGATATATTTGGGAAGTCAGATTGAGTTGGCGTATACAGGGGTTCCATCCACTTTTGTACTCAAGTACTATATTGAAAATAATGAAATAAAACTACAGACACGTAATAAATAGTGCGAAATTGTGAAAATAGTGCGGAATATCAATCTCAAACTATGCTTAAACCCTTCGTACTGTTGTAGAGGGATGGCCACGGTGGCTAATCTTTGTGAGGGTAGAAAAAGATTACAATATTATTCGGATATTATGTGAGGAAAACTACCGATAATTTTTGTGTAGAATATAAAATATGTAGTTCGCTATTGAAATTTATTGTATTAAAAAAAGACTTAAAATTATTAAGTATCGTCATTTTGATTCCATTCACTGACTAGTGGTTTACCACTTATTGGATGAGCGAAGCAAAGACTTCAATTTTACTGACCACCCCAAAAAATTAGCTCCGAGATGATTTTGTTTGGTTTTTTTTGTTTTAATTTTTGGTATGTATTTTTTGTCTGTTTGGTTCGCGCAAAACGACATAAGTTGACCTTGATTAAAATTTGAGGGGACTTTAAAAAATCTCTGAACTTCAGACTTTCCCCGTTTTTGGGGTGCATCCGATCAAAATAATTTCTTATTACTATCGTACTTTTATTTTAAACGTTTTTTTTACCTTTTTCAATGAGATATTTTCGTGACTATTTTGGCAAACGCGCTGCTCCGAAAGCTTGATAAGATGATTCAGATGATTAATTAATCTCTCTCTAGTTAAAAATACAACAAATAATAACGGCTGAAAAAAGTAAGGTATTCAGAAGACCTTTTAGTTGTCGGGATAATGTTAAAAATGCAGTAGTTGGCCAAAGTATGCAATTAATAAGGCGTACAGTTTGACATAGTAGTAGGGCCGAGGTTTAACAATTAATCTGGTACTCAAGTAGGAATAGGTCTACATTTAATAAGGCAGTGTAGTAATCCTAGTTGTACAATTCAACAAGGCAGTGTAGTTATTCCAGTTGTATAATTAACAAGGCAGTGTAGTTAAAGCAGTTGTTACAATCTAACATGGCAGTGTAGTTAACCCATTGTACAATTTACTAAGGCAGTATAGTTAGAGCAGTTGTCAATTAAGTAAAGGCAGTGTAAGTTTCACTAAAACAATAATCCTGATCGTAGTCATAGGGTGTTGCGTGAACTAAGGAGCCCACCGGACTAGGGTTAATAAGTCCGAAGATGTGGCAACAATAATCCGAATTTGCGGCACTAAATAAGCACTAACTGAGCACTAAATTGCCCACAAAAGATTAGCCTGATCGGAGTCCATTGGGGGGGTGCTACGTTCACAGGACCTGAAGGTGCTGGCGTAATGTTGGACCCCCCACCCCCCATACATTGGTTAAAAAAAATTCGTTAATAAGGTAGCACTCATTCTGGATAAACGAGCACTAATTAAGCACTATTCGCACTTAATATTGGTAGCGTTTTTGAATGGGATCGGATGAAATGAGGGGTCTGCAGCCCCCCACAGACCTTGTTTAAAAACTTCGTTTATATAAAGCAGTACACACTAATTCTGAAATAACCATCACTATTAACACATATTCAGCACTAAAATATTTGTAGAATTTGAATGAGATGATGGAATGGCGGGGGGGGGGGGGCTGCGTGATGTTGGCACTCCCCACAGACATTGTTAAAATCTTCGTTAATAAGGCAGTACTAATTCTGGGATAGACAGAAGTAATTAGTACTAATTCAGCACTAAATATTTGTGAAGTTTTGTATGAGACCGGATGATTGGGGGGTGCCGCACCCCACCACAGACATTGTTTAAAAACTTCGTTAATAAGGCAGCACTTATTCTGAAATAAACGGCACTAATTAGCACAAACTCAGCACTAAATATTTGTAAAGTTTGAATAACATCGGATGAATGGCGGGAGGGGGGGGGGTTTGCTGCGTGAAGTTGCAACCCCCACAGTCATTGTTAAAAAACATTATTATAAGGCAGCCTAATTGTGGTATATAAAATCACTATTAGCAACTAATTTAGCACTAATATTTGTAGAGATTGAATGGATCGGGGGGGGGGGGGGGGGGGGCATAAATGGGGGTTGCCCTGCACCCCCCACAGACATTTGTTTTAAAAACTTCGTTAATAAGGCAGAACTAATTCTGGGATAAACAGCGCTAATTAAAACAAATTCAGCACTAAATATTTGTAGAGTTTAAATGAGATCGGATGAATGGGGGGTGCTGCATGAAATTGGCACCCCCCTCATTCATTGTTGGAAAACTTCGTTAATAAGGCAGCGCTAATTCTGGGATAAACAGCACCAAATTGCACTTATTCAGCACTAAATATTTGTAGAGTTTGAATGAGATCGGATGAATGGGGAGTGTCAACTTCTCGATCGATGATCTTCGCTGTAAATTATAAAACTGATTCTATATTTTAAAGAATGGATATTTTCGCATAGGGGCTCTCTGCAATCACCATCAACTGCAATGCTTTTTGGGAAATTAAAAATAAATAAAACGAGTGAGCTACATGTTTCAATTCGGCGGCTGGTCTTTTGCCCCATACAAATAATTATTATAAAGTTCGACCCAACCCTATAGTACCTCGCCCCCCCCCCCTCCTCCTCCCCCACTACACAAACACCTGATAAACCGACAATGATCCACACAGCCGAAATATTTACGATAGAACCAACCTCTGATCTAGTAACATAAACTATGTTTTTTGTTACAGGTATTTTATGTTTAGTAAACGAGAGTGGTAGTTTTTACCTGGTACGCAATATCAGCTGGGGTTATGTTTTCCGAAGACCTTGGTTCACCGGCGTCGCCGGCCCGTCGCTCGTCGCACGCCCTCTCCCCCGCCGTACGCCCATCTGCTTCGCAAACGCCCATCGCCCGCCCGTAACTCCCCGTCACCAGTAGCAGGATCGTCGCTCGTCGCATAGGGCGCAATCGTCGTCACCACACACTGAAATAAAACACATTATAGGTGTGCTAGCGGTCTAGGTTCTGCTGTGCTGTTACGGTATTTCTGAAGGAGACAAATTGAAAATGATGTTTGAATGCCGTCTACTAGAATCTCTCTCCAACAGATTCACCTGCAACATTATAGTTAAATTCCTAAAATTAAGCATTGACACAATTGTGGGCTCACTGATGCGCGTAAACGAGCTTTTTCTCTACGAATGGAAATTTCAACCTGAATTCATACATAAAAAGCTAACTTTTACGGAGATATACATGTTGACATGTAAAATGAATGTCCACAAATTAACGCCACTTTTGTAAAAATCGTGGGTTGATGATAAGTGATAACAGTACATTTGTGGGCTAAATGGTATAAACAAGTAAATATTTCGGATACTTCAATAAAAACTACAGGGGCAATTGCAATTTCATTTCCTCCTAGACTGTTGCTTACGTCACGTCGCTTTAACAGGCGTCACCATCTATGGCTAAAACGCCTATCCAATGCTTTCCACTGTGAGTTGTTGTGTGATCATGTGGGCCCGACATGGGGGTCCGACCAATGGTAGGGTTATAAGGCGTCACCATCTACGACTACGCCTACAAATGCGTTCCACTAAAAGTGTTGTTTATCAATTTGGACCACCCATGGGGGTTTCCACCAAACGCTATTTCGTTTGTTTCTCTGTTTCCAATCCCCATGTAGTAAAATTCACAATCTCCAAACGACAAACATCCAAGTATGAAAATAGTAGTTTTAGGGTGTGGCAACCACGATGTTTTTTCTATAGATTGGGAGTGGCCCGCTTGGGCGTCCTTATTCTATCCTACTGGCACAATAAGGCACCCATGCCAATAAAATTTATTATGAAAACACGAGAAAGGTAAAGAAATATTGCAATCAAAAGATATATTTTGTCTAGATAACCAGCTAACCTATCCAATCACGACATGTTATGTTTTAAACTCTACTCTGCTAAAGAGTTTCGAGCAAGCTGTAACAATCCCAAAATATATGAACCCAAAGAATACTCACAAAAGAACAGACAACCAATTCAATGCGCCCATGGTGGATGGTCTTGGTTTCGTAGAAATCAAGTCCTTCGGCAGGTAAACTACAGCCAACTACAGTCCCGACCTGTACGTTTACCGGTCCGCGACTGCGAGACGAATGAGGGAGAATGTGGGATGGGCGGTATACCTATATAAATTCGATTCGATTTTATTTAATGAAATCGTTCTTTTAACCAACGATTAATTCGTTTGGTTTGAATCAATTTCTTCATGAAAAAAGAATCGATCGATTCAGTATTCGATTCAAGATGCGAGGGTTAGACCAGTGCACTCACTGCCAGCCAATCTCACAGCCACACTCACAGCCAATCAGGAACGACTGGGCGTCAAGTGCGGTAAATTTTAATTTTCAAAATGTGTTTTCATGAGTCACCTTCAATATCACGATCAGCTACCGGGAGCATCTTTATCTTCCACGTTTAGTTATTAGTCTGCCAAGTAATCAATGCGTTAACCCCATTTTGGGAGCTTTCCATAAACTAATAATATGCTATTGTAAGCCAGTTGGTTGACATTCAGACGGATTGACACACGATGGTCATGTAAATTATTTTGAATCCATAAAAATTACTAAAATGTTCAATATTACAATTGGCCAATCAGTACGCTATTAATGAAGTGATTATCTACCTTTGCTCGGACGCTTATTCAAATAAAGTCGCGTTGATGGATGACACTTTAGACTACTTTCAATTTCGTTCAGCCCTATTATGTCCAATTTTAAGATAGTATTTTTACATTGTGAAACTCTATAACCAATACTAACCAACAAAACAATGAAATCCTGTCAAAGTATCGTATTTACAAACAACTCCGTGGGAAAGACATTTGTTGACGTACATCGAAGAAACAATGGTTTTAAAAACAAAAATATTTTCATTCACCAAGAAAAATATAACTGGTCTCATAGTTTTCGGAACAAGCTATGTCCGGTAGAGGCAAAAACACACAAAAGAAGCAACTTATAAACTGCGTGTGAAGTTTTTTACTTAAAGAAATAACTTTTTTTTTCTTTTTCCCCCTTTAACGCGTTGTGGTACTTTTCTGGACCAAGTTTGATTGTGATAGCACAATCAAAATTAGCATGGGAATGCCACCAATTAAGTCGAAATCTCATTTGTACTTTTCCAACTATAGTTCTTTCAATCAAGAATTTATTTTCGTTTGTGCAGACTCTGCAATATATATATCAATCATTTTTTTCACTAATTTTTAAATAAAAAACAATCGAGTTAAAGATAATAATATATTACACACACGAGCTATTTTTCTCAAGGTACCGGTAGTCATTTGAAGCATTCGGTAAGTTTTCTATGCTTACAACTCTCGGCAATAACGATATAGATTCTTACGTTTGTCCCTAATCCTACTCAAAGCTGCGTAACTAGCATGCCTTCGCGAATGCTTTTTGGCCCACTCACCCACTCACTCACATCACGCTACTCACTTACCACTCCACATTCACTCACTCACGTCACTCATTCACTCACACACTCATCAATCACTCAATCACTCCTCATCCCACTCCCTCACACCACTCACTTTACTCAATTCACCTCACTCACCCAATCACGCATTCAACTCACTCATCACTTACTCACTCACTCACTCCCTCACTCACTCACTCACTCACATCACTTCAACTCACTCACTCACTCACCCACTCACATCAATGAGTGGGTGGGTGAGTGAGTAAGTTGAGTGCATTGGTAGTAAATGAGTGGAGTGGGGAAGTGACTGGGTGAATGAGTGAGTGAGTGAGTGAATGATTAGTCACGAGTGAGTGGTGCGGGAGTGAAGGTGAGTAGTGAGTGAGTGAGTGAGCGGTAGTGAGTGAGTTGTAGTGAATGGAGTGATTGGTTGGGTGAATCAGTAAGTGAGTGGGTGAGGGAGTGGATGAGTGAGGAAGTGAATGAGTGAGTAGTGAATGAGTGGTTGAGTGAGTGAGTGCGTGGGTAGTTAATGAGTGAATGAGTGGAAAATGAGTGGGTGAGTGAGTTAGTGGGTAAGTGGGTCGGGGGTCCAAACAATTGTGCTCATATATCCTTTCATCATTAGAAGCAAAGTCAATGAACAGATACATTATTTCAATCTGAAATTATAATTATTACTTTACACTCATTTTTTTTTTTTAGATACAACAATATTGTGACGTATTTTGAATATTAGCAAGCATGCACTAAATATTGTGAAAAGTGCAGATTTAATGCGCGTTTAAGGGGGCCAACGTGAACTTAGCCCCCCCCCCCCCCCCCCGGCAAATATGTCATTAGCGCCTAAAGTAAAGGCGCACTAATTTTTATGTCCTTGGCATTTCCTTTCTGAAAGACACTAAGTACCACTAAATACTTTGTAAAATGCAAGTGCACCTTTGGGGGGGGGGGGGGAAGGGGGGGGCATCGTGAACTTAGGCCCCCAAGACTACTATGTCATAGCGCTTTAAAGAAGCCTTTGGACATTTCCTCGTATCCTCGACCCAGGTGGTCACTAGAAGTCAAGCATGGAATCGTCTCTGGGCAGTGGCGTTACTACTACGCGGGGGGTGGGGGGGCTAAATTAAGATTTAATTTTTAAGTAGTTTTTATTTTTCTTATTTTTAAATTTTGACATGAAAATTTATTTGGTTTTTTTTTCAATAAAAAAAAAAAAATCTTAAAATACACCTACTCCAAACACACTCCATCGAAAACTTTCATTGTCAAGCGAGTCTCCTCCCAAACCCCCTATTGTACACAATCATGGGCTTACCCAGGAAGAAAGCATATACCACCGAACCCATGATTATTTTTTGTATGAACACCGCACATAATATTATATACCCTCTTACCGGTCCTTTCAATAGCTAGCTGATCATTGATCTTTTGAGGTTACAAAAATGTCCACCCTCTCAAAAACAATGGGTAGTTTAGTCAATGTCTCTGGGTATACAAACCTACGGTACGTATAGCTGTAAAATTCAGTTATTCACCTAAGACATCATCAAGTGGAGCTTCTCTATTAGAATACAATCTGAAGAAAGATTCGCTATACGACCCACAGATTTTAATTTTGCATTTTTCCAAAAATGAATAACAAAAAGTCAACATACAACATGGTGCAGACTGTTCTCTTGAACAAGCTGCTACATGTGAAACAAAAATACCTTAATTTTTATTGTAAGCATTGTCGGACAAAGACTACATTTTGTTTTTTCACATTTTAGTGTCTAAAAAGGTTGTTTGTTTTTACCTTTTGAGTTAATAAAAAATCATTTAAAAATTTCTAAGAAACGGCAATAACTAATTGATAGTACCTTAATTATTCTTTAATCATGATGTAACCGACAATGTTGGCTTCGAGTGCTAAGCGCGTGACTCTGATTCGGTTTGGTCTTATGTTTAAAAATCCTCCTGCCGAGACCGGCAATCCTGACTGAAGTTTCCCGAGGTTTTCCTCAGTCGTTAACGTGAGTCCTTGGGCATCCCTTCACATTTGTTCCTCAAACTCCAATATACCTAGTTAGACACCTGAAGAGCGGCATCCGCATATGCATTGCACCCTAATGCAGGTTTCCAACGAGAAATTAAACGTTATAACTGTTGATAGTGGTTTTTGTCGCGAACCACCATCAATGGTGGAGGTGTCAGACACATGACTATTCAAAGTTTCTGGGGGTTAACTCGCACGCTTCTAGCCCCCAGAGTCAAGGGCAATGTCAACAAAGACTCGCACGCCAATCGGATGTGGTGTTAGGATGTTATCGCGAGATTTGACACACACACCTCTTTGGTAAAAGCTCACTGTTTACTTTAGTGACCGATAGGGTTTGTATAATCAAACCCCAATATTGTTTATTCTCTCCTTGGTTTCTAGTATCCAGACGGAAATGAAGAAGCTCATCAGGCTCTTTCTAGTTTAAATTATCATTTCCGTCACAATTATGTTCTGCTGTTCCACGTTTTCGAGAAAAATTTCCTTTTGGAAGCTGATTCTCTCTATACACACGGACGGAGGGGTGGGCAATTGTGATGCATATGCTTCGTTTCTTAACAAGAAAGTGTTTGAGGTATCCAAAATAGGGACCAAAGCAGACCGTTATTAAATTTTTGGATGAGCGTAGCGAGCGAAGCGAAGATTCCATTTCACTACACTGGAGAAAAACATCCGGAATTTTTTTTTTGTATTTTTGTGTGTTTGTTAACACGATTCCGGCTAATTTGATGCTCCAATTGTGATTAAATTTCCTGGATACCTTCGAAATCTCTGAACTGAGAACTGCCACTTTTTTTAGCGCAAAGTGAAAATTATTTCTCATAAAAATCGCAATTTTACGATTGTTTTCGATTTTTAAAAACTTTATTCGACTTATAACACAAACATCCTTTTTTCGATTGTGATGAATTTTTCACAGAACCAAAATTTTATAAATTTATATATTCACGTGAAATTAGAGCGCAATCGAAAAGTTATTTCTTATGAAAATCGCTTTTTTTCGATTTTTTCGATTTTTAAAACTTTTTTTTTTACTTATAACACCTACATGCTTTATCCGATTGTAATGGCTTATATGATTTGTATCATTGTTGAAATTGATTATTTTTGTTTATCAAATATGTATACTTTGTATAATATGTCATTGGGCTTTGATAAAATACCAAACATAAAAATCTGTTGAAACAGTAAAACCATCGGCAGCTACAGAATAAACTTTAATTTTAGTAATGGAATCAAAAGTCAGGAAATCAGTCATCCAAAGGTTATCCTAACTTAATACAAATGAAAATATTAACAGTCGAGATTACTTGGTGGGCTGAAACAAAACCTGCTCCCTTGGATTTGGGATTGGGATTGGGATTGGGATTTGTGGGTATTGGATGAGCTATTTCAAATTTGCTTGATAATGAAATAAAGGGAATTTGTACATACGGTCTGGATATCTTTTTGACCTCCATTAAGTCCCCAAAATGTGAAAATTTGCGAGGTTGTTTGCAAAGAATGTGTGCGGGGTGCAATCAGACACTTTTCAACAATCCGAATAATTGTGTGGCCTATTGACGTCTAGTTGGTAAATTAAGTATCATATTTTGACAATGTGTTCTGGTTGCGCCATCTTACATAGTCTCGTGACGTACTGGTGAAAACTACAGTGCTTCGAAGTGTCCTTGCGTTCCTCTCTATATTAGAACCAACATACACTGTAAAAAAAAATTGAAGAATAACACTATCCAAGGACGGGTAAAAAAGTTACTCCTGGATAGATAAAAACCAAACATGTGTCCAAGTATACATATTTTATAAAACGCAATCCATTAGATACATGCAAATGTACACCCATTATATATTTAATAATCAACTATGTACAAGAAAAATAACTAACCCATTGGATAATCTAATATACCTCGACTATGTGGTTTTTTCAACTACCCGGATTATACTAAAACTTCATAAGGATAAGTAATTTTTTCCATACAACTTGAATATAAATCACTACCCATCATTCAAGTTTTACATATCCATTGGATGGTCGTATTTACGCATCCTGGCGTAGGTTACATACTTGACCAAGATAATTTCACCATCCATGGATAAATAATATTAGCAATACAGTTTAAACATTTCTTTTCTATCCCCAATTATTTTATTACATATCTAGGGTAAATAGTATTTAAGCATCCAGGCATCAGGTTATAATGTATACTGTTGACGAATAATGTTACCACCATGTAGGGGTATTTACATTATAACAAACCGAAGCTAGGATAGCACTCGGACCGACGAGCTAGGACTACCTATTAAATACAAATAGCTCTAGAACATATATTCTTTATTCAGAGTGGGACGTTTGAGGGTGGTACATAACTGGGATGGTGAAGACATGGGGGGTTGTTATGACCTTATTTGACATTAACTCATAAGATAACAATTATTGCTGAAGCTTCAACAAACTTTATTACTTGAAGCCTTCTCCCTTCCCTCTCGATACGTCAACTGACTCCATAATGGCGGACCTCCATGGAAAAATAGTATTACATAATATTAATAAAAATAAACAAAATGCCATTTATATGGGGCAAAGATAAAAAATATAGTGTGGAATTACCTGTGACCAAGAATGATTTGTTTGTTGCCTTTAAAAAATATTGTGCGTTCTCGAATTTTCTTCCAATTGATCTTCTTTTTTTTTCTCTTGGTTCGGGAAGAGAATGTACCAGCATTAAAAAAATTAACAGAATGTAAAATATGGAAAGAAGTGACTGATTCCCTGGATAAATTAATAGCGCCGTAGTGTCACACATTCTCTAATTCACGCCACTCATGATGTAATATTCCCTCACACACCCATAATATTCTTGCTTTTTAGAAGTTCTATCTTTGGGGTTAGCTTGTCATCCGTCGCCACAATAGTCGCCTCACCACCGATTCCTGGAGACTCTTACCTGACCGGAAGGGAAACCGACACTTACCAAAAAAGATATAATCAAAATACTTCATGATGAGAGAGGACCAACTGGCCCAAGGGTGAACGCGGTCAGGAGCAGAAATTAAAAGTTGTTCAGGCATAAGTTCAGTTTGGTATATACCACATGTAAAAAACATTGTGCATATAACTATGTCAAAAAACAATCATCCTAAAAAAACTCATTTTTCCTAATGAAACGTGACACCACAATCACGCGTGCACCATTTACGCGTGAAGTTATGTATATTTTTCAATCACTCACGACTTATCTTCACACTCACGTGTGACTCCCGAACGCGCTCACGCTCTATAAAAAAAATCCCCGCTTTGTAGGATGTGGTGGAAATTTGAAAGCATACTCTCATTCGTACATGAAACTATAAGAAGCTTCAAACATCGAATACAGACAATACATATGCTGAATAGCAAGAGATTAGGAGCGTGACCCACACCATACAGTTAGGCTTTGCCAATCAATCATTTAACTAATTACTATATATAACAACTACATATTATATATAAACAATTAAACACTGGAACAAACATTAAATGAGAAAAAATAATATGACACATAACATCAATAAAACATTAAACCGATGGTAATACAATAAAAATTCTATTTAATATTAGCAATACCATGCCAGTAATAAAACTATAAACTCCTAGGCTCTCTTGTAAAACGCATTTCATCCTGAACCTTAAACATGGCCCTAACGCAAACCGCGCACTCGAGTGTTGATGATTTCTGCTAAACAGTTGGTAATCTCATTATCAAATAGTGCATGAATCTGTTAATAAACTAAACACGTTTATCTTACGAGTAAATACAAATTATCACTGCGGTGGCGTGTTCACATTGACTAAATTAAACGTTGTCTCCAGTATGCAAATGTGCGTTAAAAAAATTTGACACTTGAATAAATTCCCAAAAATGACCAAATTGAGTAAATTACGGTGATTTCAACTTTTAATTCAAAATCAATTAATTAATTTAAGGACTACACGTACTAGATCCATGAGATTTATTGTCTATTAAACGTAGGTGTGAAATTGATGATGCTGTTATAAAACCGTTACCCATCCCCCAAAAAAAAAGAAGCCCTGAGCGCCTAAACTCGTCTCTCAAGAGCATTATTGTACAAGCGACAGCGCGGCAGAGAAAACCATTCTGTCTAGCAAAGGGGGCAAGAGCAAGAGTAACACTTTTTCCGAAATCGATTAAAATTTAAAGTTCATCCGTCACTATCACATTCAAAGTTTTTTCGATTGTTGAAAGTCAACATTTAAAACCAATGAGGAATAGAAATAAGAGAAAAAGAAAGGAAAAAAGAAAAACCATTAAACATATTATATAAAAACACCAAAATAAAAACAATATTTATATTTAGACGATCCCACCTAAAACTAATATGAGGTTTTCTACACGCATAGGACTATAGGGAATAACCAAACTTTAGCGGCGGGAATGAAAACATCCGAACACGAATCTTCATTATTGCGTCTAATCTGGAAAACCGTGAGCAAAAAAGAACCTTCTCGTTAATTATAAACTATGATTATATAACATCCAAACTGATCACGCTATGTATTCAGGATTCCTAAAACCAAAATTGCGTTACTCCAGTTCTCTCTCTCCCTCTCCTCCCTCTCCTCCCCTCCCCCCCCCAGTTACAAGGCAATTGAGGCAGAAATAGCATCTGCTCCAATATAATCACAATTCATATTGTAACACATAAAATTATGAAAAAAACCTACAAAAATAAGGGAAAACAAAGCAAAAAATAAACAACCATGAACAACATTTCGTCGCTCAACCATAAACTTCGTGATCAGCTAAATCTTAGACATGTAGTGCGGTTTTTCATTAAAAATTCCCTATTTTATTGAAACTTTGAAAGAAAATTGGATTGCCTGCTCGTAATGTATAGACGGTCAAAACCCAACACGACAAATACGAGTTGAGGTTTTTATTTGCGGTTAAATTTCTATCATCAGACATAGGCAAAATACTCCTCAAAAATGTGTTGTATATTCAAAACCATTTACAGGTAGTACTAGAATAATATATATTTAAAAAACATCCCTTCTCACCTAGCCTACTTGTTTTAGTTCATCTGCAAGGAAAAAGGTTAACCTTGTTTTAAATTAAAGTAACTCAGAAAGATATCAACTTTTTTATAATTAGACCAAGCCGAGGAAGTAGAATAATCTAATGTATAGTAATATTGGTCAATAATAAGAATGGTCCAAGTTTTGTAGGACTAGTTTGGTTATTTTTTTATCATTAGAAGTAGCTGTACAGCTAGATTATATTACGTAACTAAGCCTTAACAGTCTGAAGTTCCCAACATTGAATCATAATAATTAATATAATAAATCCCTTCGAGTACTCAACATTGTTTCGCCCGCTGTCCGCAGTATTATTGTACACATCAGTTTATCCCCGTGTGGACCCTCTTCAGGGCTTCCGATGATTATGAATGTATATTTTTATCGTTGGGATGGACAGAATTATGATGGGATAAGCACAGGATGATTCCAAATCTAATTCATGAAGACTTATCCCTCATGCCCTGGGAATATTAAAAAATACGTAAAATATTGTCGATGCTTTATTCCGTTATTCCGCTTCTTACATCCCGGGGATCAGAACAAGAAACATTAATATTTTTTATACTATTCTAGGTGCCCGTTAGGGCCGCCGCAGCCAAGCCGCGGTGCGCTACACACTCAGGCACTTATCACAGGGGTGGTAGGGTGATTTCGAGGTTTACCAGCCGTTCATGAAACGTGATGTGACCAACCTTGTGAAAACTATCAAATTCAGGGTATTTAGGTACATGACAACAACATGCCAAATTTGGTATGGCGGTGCGATCATTCCTTCAAATCATGCTTGGCAAAATGATTCATAACCAGAACAATATTCAATAATAAAAAAAACAAAACAAAATGTACCATAATAGCATCTTTTCTATACATCCAACAATAAAACAGAAAAAATAAATAATCATTTGGCAAAGCATGATTTTTTAAAGTTTATTGCGCTTAAGTGATTGATTAATTGATATTTGAAGGCGTGATATTTATTTTGAATAATTTTTATTTTATTGAATTTCTATTGAATTATTTGCGTGGCATTTTTAGAATTTATTATTTTAGTTGAGAAAGGCTTGGTGTTTTATTTACAAGTTTTTGGTTTGTGTTGTGATCTAATGTAAAATGCGATAGTTGTATTTAAATATTAAATAAATAAATAAATCTAGACCCAGGTTTTGGTACGAATAGGCACTATAGTTATCAAGGAATGTCCAAGCTACTTATTCCAACATAATTTTGTCATAGGGAACCTAACTGGGCGTTGTCCAGGTTCTCTCTCCGGTCAGCGTGGTATAGGCGATTACCCGTGCAAATGTTTCGTAAAGCGATAGCGCGGAGAAACCCGGACCAACGGACCGGGAATTATATTCATACTGTAAGAAATATAATCTTTCCTCTTTACGTGGATATACATAAAACTCTGCTCTATCCACAAATATTAATGACATTGTTTTGAGTTGAAGCGCAACTATACATTTACACTGTTGCCAAACCGTCCAAACTGCTCTGAAAAAGTACGGTAAAAACATTTTGTCCGTGGCATCAGCATAACATTTGGTATACCGACTTTCTGTGTGGACTACTGTGAAGTCACTGGGTTGTACTAGATTATACATTAACTACTAAAACTATCCTTTAATGTGCCAACAAAACTGAATGCGAAGTAATTTAGCAACCATGGATCAAAGGCGCGTGGTTATGCGAGGATGCCACAGCTGCACACAACGTTTGGCTGCGTCTCGCTTAGGTTGCAGCTCAGTCAGAGGCAACATTTGCGACACAGCGCGCAAACATGGGTCCATTTAACTCATATAGTTTTGAATTCAGAAGGCGTCTCATCGGGAGCAAAGTAGGATGCCATATCTTCTTCAAAGAATTATGCAGCTTGTGATGTAAGTTTATTGGTTTAGATTCTTTGACGCGAATGTCAAAAGATACGGCGGAGTACCTTTTTTCGTACCATGCTAATGCTTATGGGCGCTGAGGACCAGAGAGAACCAATTTTCCTTCCAGCCCTTCAAAACTTAGGTTCCCATAAGTGAGTATACCTTTGAGTAAGGGTTTATACCATGGTTAATAACCATGGGATAATATTTCAAAGTCGGGATTGTCATGGCTGGTATCGATCGACAAAATTATCGATTCAGAGTCGTGCTATTGTAACCAACGGCCATACTCTAATTAGAAATTTACAAAATTCTTTGGTCTCCCCTCGTCAAAGCTAAGAAGATCGGTCCAGAACGTCTAGAGTCGAGACCATTGGAATTTGTGAGCACGTGATTCCGGTTTTAGTGCAAAACAGTTTTGCATGTGCTCGTGAACGTGCTTGACTGATTTAAATAAACATCACGCAATATAAATTTAACAGTAATATTTTCAAATAAAATAATAGACATAAAACTTTATTAGATCACACGGAGAATTAAAATTGTGGGGTAGCACGTCCAGTCAATAGTACGTCGTAGGACTTCACGGAACTCCATACGTGTCAATAATCTAACGATTTGATTATAACAGCTTGCCTTGAATTCCCATCATTGGAAAACGTTACCCTATTTTTTCGTAATGGTATAACCCCTTTTATTTCTTTAAAGTGCACTATTTGTACATTAAATCGTAAGTGCACGGGCAAGTAACAATGATTAATAGCTTTGGTAGTAATAGGGGACGGGTGCCAGAAATTGCTATCAATCAATAATTATTATCTACCGACAGCGACTCTGATCCGGGAGGTCCCGGTTCAAATTACCGTCGAGACCAGCAATCCCGGACTGAAGGTTTTTGTCCGAGGTTTTCCTCAGTCAATTATGCAAATGTAAGATTGAGTCCTCTTAAAAACAGTCCCCGGAACATCCCTTCACAATAATCCTAACTCGAATTCCTGAGAGCATGGGCATCCGTAATATTTTTCACAGAGATGGACAAAGGTAGCGTAAACGATCTTTAAGTGTGCAACAAAAGCCAAAGCCAAGTAGGCCCTGGTTAATGTTTTTAAAAATTACAAAATACGGCCAACAACTCAAACACAATTTTCGGCCAATAAAAGCACAAATAAGTAAAGGGTGCAATGATGCTATCATCGTCAACATACTAGGTGACAAGACAATTTGCATGTTGTGTTTTATGATTGCCAAAATATGTTGTTCACATTTTTATCTGTACGGTGTACTTTAAATGGGTATTAACTAAGGTAGGAATTTGCGCATGCTTATTGCGAATAAATTAAATTTAAGATTGTAATTTTTCTTTTCGGTTGAAAATACAACCCAATGGAATGACTTCTAGCATGCGGGATGGAAAAACGAAAATACGCAGCGTATACGTGTTTGTAAAGGAAGAGAGACGTTAGCAGAATTCTACACATTTGATTATTTTACTCATGATTCTGAATAGGTAGGCTTTACAATTTCAAATTACCTCAAGATTTGATTGCTACAAAAATAAAATTGTGAAATCCTTGTCTAGTGTGTGCAAGAATAGATTTTTATTTTGAAGTCGAATAATTCTTGTTGGCATACAAACAACAATCAAACATAGTGTTTACTCTAGAGTTTTTGTAACAAATTAAAAAAAAACACGCAAGAAACTCACTTCAAGCATGGAGTTGGCTGTAAAATTAGATTTTGCCAAGGATTGCCAAAGTGCATCAAAGCCGGATGTTTTAAATCAGGACCTTTGTAATAATAAAGTCTCATTTGGAAATAATGGGGTACATTATTTTGTTAAATTTGACGCCTCATATGTTTGTTAACAATGCAAGGGGTTGAAAATACTAGTTGTATGGAGGATTGAGTTTGAATGCCAACAACTAGAATATTCCGTAAATATAGACTGCAGAGTTTGTCACACATTTTTTTATTTTTTATGTACAAACTTTGTATTAAAAAGACGAGCTAAACCAAAAATTTAAAATAATTGGTTGGTGGCATAATCTCATTGATGTTCACTATAAAATGGTAATGTTGGAATGCATTGCACCCTGGGTACGTTTCGCACGAAAAAATATTAGTATAATCTATCAATTTTGATCATTATTATGTTGTTATATTTACCAGTACGTGGTAATTTACCACGTTAACCTAGCACTAAAAGGGCTATTACACCTAAAAAATATTGTTAACCTTACAATATATAGCATAACATTTAAATAACAGTTTGAATTGTTTTGTCTTGTAACTGTGATTTTACACGATTTTTTAAGCTATTTGATCCTGACGAAAATAGATTTTTGGGGAAATTCTTAAATCGGCTTTCATCTGCTAATTTTTGTTCCGTGCACACATATACTAAAGTCGGTGTCAAGGGAAGGTTGCGCCGAGGCAGGTAAACTTCTCCGCCGCGCTCTTCCCCCACCATGCGGCTCGGCTACTCGACAGGAGTGAACGACTATTGACATTCCACAGAGATGGCCCGTCAAGATAATGGTAATTGGCTACATAAGAAACTTAAAAACTCGCATTTTTGTTGTTTTGTTACTTTTATCGAATTATTTGGATTATGAAGAAAAACTAACATACCCTCGTTTTTGAATCAACAAAAAAACACCAGAAATTAAGCTATGTAAACACATGTAAATTAAACACAATATAGTTTTTAGCTTTGGTGATAAGATTATGTAATAATCTATGTCGAAATAGTGAGTGAGTGAGTGAGTGAGTGAGTGCGTGAGTGAGTGAGTGAGTGAGTGAGTGAGTGCGTGAGTTGAGTGAGTGAGTGAGTGAGTAAGTGAGTGAGTGCGTGAATGAGTGAGTGCGTGAGTGAGTGAGCGAGCGAGTGAGTGAGTGAGTGGCAGAGTTGTGTTAAATGTTTGATAACAATGACGGTGTTAACGTAATAAAACACTGATAGTGAATTAAAATGCATACAACGATTTTGTAAATAATTAAGGCATTAATACCATAAACAACATAAACAATAGGTGCCTTGTGCTTCCCACCATGCGGCTCGGCTACTCAACAGGAGTGAACGACTATTGACATTCCACAGAGAAGGGACGTCAAGATAATGGTAATTGGCAATACATAAGAAATTAAAAACTCACATTTTTGTTGTTTTGTAACTGTTATCGAATTATTTGAAATATTGAAGAAAAAAGCAAACATTCGTTTTTGAACCACAAAAATCACCCAGAAATTAACTCGTCCATGTTTTTCATTCCATTTCGTTCCTGCCACTCACTCACTTTCGACATAGATTATTACATAATCTTATCACCAAAGCTAAAAACTATATTGTGTTTAATTTACATGTGTTTACATAGCTTAATTTCTGGTGTTTTTTTGTTATTCAAAAACGAGGGTATGTTAGTTTTTCTTCAATAATCCAAATAATTTGATAAAAGTTACAAAACAACAAAAATGCGAGTTTTTAAGTTTCTTAAGTAGCCAATTAACCATTATCTTGACGGGCCATCTCTGTGGAATGTCAGTGGTCGTTCACTCCTGTCGAGTAGCCGAGCCGCATGGTGGGGGAAGAGCGCGGCGGAGAAGTTTACCTGCCTCGGCGCAACCTTCCCTAGACACCGACTTTTAGACTAGATATCGTTCCAATCGAATACGCCCCTTTAAAAATATGCACGAAAAAGTATGCATTCCAAAACACACCCCATCTTGGTAATCAGCATATTTTGACCGAACCACTTGACTAAATTAGGCCTACAAAAACAAAATATGTTAGATTCACAGAATAGGTTGCCGAGTTCGTTAATAATGGTAAATATTTGTTTTTACTAAAATCCTCCAAGGTCACGGGGCAGAAGAACATCTCCGGAGATGTTATTTCTTACAGCAGATTTTTGCCGATTGGACCTAGCATGAAAATTACATATGCTGACAAGTTTTCTTAGGGTCATGGTGGATAGTACGTCTGTGCCATACCACAACTAACTTCTAATTCAAGAATAAATTACACGCCCGGTTGGTGTGCCCATTCATTGCTACCGAGAAGGGAGGGGTGGGGGTGGGAGGCAGACAGACGAAATCCGAAGTTCATACGTGCTTGTAGAGTAGTAGATGTAAATTGTGACCTTGAACAAATTGCAACAGAAATGGTTCTTTTTGCATTGGATTCAGAAAAAAATCCCATTTAACATACTCAAAATCGCGGAAAATCTAAGGTGTCGAAATTGATCAAATTTGCATATAAAGTTAAACAATAGACAATAATTCAAATATTAATATAACGCGTGTTTCCAGACAATTTTACAAATAAACTACACAGTAAGGATCAATGAACGTGTAACTATTTATTTAATTATGACTTGTGATTTATGCACGAAACGATTTAGTGCACATCATTATCCTTGTGAAAAACAACAAAATTGCAACTTTAAATGCAATTAATTATAATTTTCATTGCGTTTATAGCACTAAGTAATGAATTGAAGATATACTCAAAGAAAAAGTTAGCTATGCTGTTTTTCAGACTTTGCGAATAAATGTATAGTATTTTGAATAATAAATAAAATACTTTATACGGCGTATATGGCCTAAATACATAATTATGTATAATCATTGTGCAATTAAAAATTTAATTAATAATTGAACTTAAAAATGTGATAAGGATATTTTTGTAGAAACCCACAAAATGTAAGTTAAAACTAGCAAGAACACAATCTTAAAATTTTAAATAGATGCATTGCTTTGTACTTAATGATATTATCCTAGTCCTAGGCATTTTAATAATATTAAAATGGCTTTTATGACAAATTGTCATATCATGACAAATAAAATGACAAGTGAAATATCTACTTATCAACATCAAGAGCACATAGCAAAATGTATATTCTACCTTCACTGACTGGAGTTGATTGATATAAAACCATATTTGTCCAGATCTTATGCAAACCAGCCTTAGAGGAGAGAGCTGTTAGTATTGATTGATAGTAAACCATATTTTCTAGATCTAATGCAAACCAGCTTCAGGGGAGAGATCTGTTACCATTTGTAAAATAAATAAATAAATAAATAAATTGTATTTAGAGTCTATCCACTCAGTTATATAACTGATTTTCAGTGAAGGACTTTAAATCAAAGCGACCAAGCCAACCTTGTAGGCCCCGACGCAATCGACGAGTGAGCGATAACCAACCAAAGATCGATATTTTTAATAGGAAATATAGCAATCAGTGGTATGGACAGTGCGAACACCCGCGAATCAACGCCAGAATCAACAAGGCCGATTCAGAACAACTCTGAATTTACTATGTGCTTCGTTGCTAGGACGGCTCCAAAGTCACCGTTTACAAACTCCTAAGACAAGAACTGATGGACTTAAGTCCAAATCAGAAGTTAAAAAACTACTGACTTTAACGGGAATCGAACCCTGGACCTTCTGCATTGGAAGCAGGTACGCTAACAACAAGACCAACGAGCCACACAACAAGACCAACGAGCCACACACAAGACCAACGAGCCACACATGTTACATCTTGATTGATATTAAACCATATTTTTCCAGATCTAATGCAAACCAGTCTTAGGATAGAGCTGTACCATTGGTTGATTGATTGATTGATTGATTGATTGATTGATTGATTGATTGATTGATTGATTGATTGATTGATTGATTGGATATTGCTTAACGTCTCATATTAATGCACTAAGGCTATTCGATACGATTACCATTGATACACCTTGATTGATATTAAACCATAATTTTCCAGATCTAATGCAAACCAGCCTTAGAGGGCCAATGTTACACCTTGATTGTTACTAAACATTTTTGTTTTTTCACAATTTAATGCAAACCAGTCCTCGAGGGTTTATGAGCACTAAGTGTCAATGATTTCAACGCTTCAGCGGATATAGCTTTTTTTATGTGTAATGGATGGTTAAAATTATCAACCCTTGATTGATATAATACGTCTATCTATTGGGTGGTGATCCAAAGTACATGGAGCTATAAACTAAATATATACATATCTCGAGTTAATAATTTAAGTAGCCCAGTGGATTGTTTTAAATACTATTTTGGATAGTCAAAATTGACAAGACATTGATTAATAAATGATTATATGCCAAGGATAATTTAATTTAATTCAAACCCACGTTTATGAGCACCCAGGGTCAATGATTTCAATGGTCCAGCGGATGTAGCTTTTGATGTGTAATGAATGGTTAAAATTATCAACCCTTGGTTATAAAAAATACGCCTATCCATTGGGTGGTGATCCAAAGAACATGAAGCAATAAAATAATATACATATCCTAAATTAATGTTTTTAGTAGCCCAAAGGATTTGTTCAAATACTATTTTGAAAAGTTAAACTTCAGAACCCATAGGTTAATTATTAAGCACTTTCCATAGATAGTAAAATAAAAAAACATGTACGCATATTTCTATACCAAGGACGAGTTTTATGAGCAAGCCAATGGGTGTTTATTTTGTAAGTGTAATAGAATAAATCTACATACAATCCATGGATTAGGAATTACGTGAATACATGGAGTGTAGTAAAAATAAACATGGGCTTTCCCTACTTTAATCGTATTAGAAGATAAAGTAGTCACTTAATTTTTCCGCTTGAAAGGTGTATGTTAGTACGTCAATATCAGTCATTTCGTACAAGATTTTATGGCTAACATTCTCGGCTGTGTCAGCATTGACATTAGTTGCAGCTGTCATACCACTGAAAATACTGTGAAGATCAGAACTTCCATCGATGTCAAAAGAATTCATATTATCTAGGAATTTAATAACAAGTTTGTATCTTCTGAATGTGAATACATGTACACGAAAACAGAACTCAATCTCAAGTTGTTGCTGTTACCGATAAATTGAAAGTAATCTGTTTGTTTTCATTTTTTCATTTTTTATAACTAATTAATTAATTAATTAATTCAAAACTAATCAACACAAAAAAGTTACATGAATGCCAGTTTACTTGAAAAGTAACCTGGTATCGGATGTTTATATATTCTGTGCGATATATTGTTTGTTAGTTGATAGGATTATTACAATTGATTTCCATTGATATTTATCATTTGTCATCGTAATTAGCCTATGTAATTAATAAAAATAATAAATTCAAAAAACAGAAGTAGTGATATTTCACCTTTACTATCTACTGTCATGCTAACTTGGAGCGAAATAGGTGAAAAAAATGTTTTTTATTAATATCAATTATTTATCTTAATATGAAAATTTGATCATTTTCGACACCTAAGATTTTCCGCGATTTTGAGTATGTTAAACAGTATTTTTTTCTGAACCCAGTGCAAAAAGAACCATTTCTGTTGCAATTTGTTCAAGGTCAGGGCGATTTTTTCCCCAGTTCTCCTACTCTATTGCGACTGCGTGGCGACTAGACCGTGTCACTCAGTCAGAGCCAGGCACAGGCAGTCAGCTCGCTTAGTTCGCTATGTAAGGGCGGACCGATGCAAGCGGCCGCAAAGCAATGTTTCAAGATTTCTAAAGAAAAGCTTGGTGAAAAAGATCCATTGTTTACATAATTGTTGCTAATTACTCTTTTTGTTTGTTTCAGATTTATTACAAACAAGCAGAAACACATAACAGGATTGTTGCTATAAGATAACAACTTTGTTTGTTTCAGATTTGATGTCAACATATTGTATTGGAGACATACGTCGACGTCTGGTTGACTGACTTCCATATCGTTGATTAACCCGGAATCGAAGATTATAACAAGGAGGCATGGACATCGCCTTACTAACAGTGCAGTGCAGCCGTGGAAACCTGTTTGTGAATGAATAAACTATAATGGTAATTGTTTCCCCCCAGATTCATTGGAAACCGGCCTTATAGGAGAGAGCTGTTCTGTTACCATTTGTTACACCTTGATTGAAATTAAACCATTTTTTCCCCAGATCTAATGCAAACCAGCATTAGAGGAGACAGCTGTTACCATTGATACACCTTGATTGATATTAACCCATATTTTTCCAGATCTAATGAAAACAGCCTTAGAGGACCATTGTTACATCTTGATTGTTTAACTAAACATTTTTGTTTTTTCACAGATTTAATGCAAACCAGTCCTCGAGGGTATATGAGCACTCAGGGTCAATGACTTCCACGCTCGAGCGGATATAGCTTTTGATGTGTAATGGATGGTTAAAATTATCAACCCATGATTGATATAATACGCATATCCATTGGGTGGTAAATTTAACGTACATGGAGCTAAAAATATACATATCTCGAGTTAATAATTTAAGTTGCCCAGTGGATTGTTTTAAATACTTTTTTGAATAGTCAAAATTGACAAGACATGGATTATTAAATAAGTATATCCCAAGGATAATTTAATTTAATTCAAATCCGCGTTTATGAGCACCCAGGGCCAACGATTTCAATGGTCCAGCGGATATAGCTTTTGATGTGTAATGGATGGTAAAATTATCAACCCATGATTGATATAATACACCTATCCATTGGGTGGTGATCCAAAGTACATGGAGCTTTAAATAAACATATCTCGAGTTTATAACTTAAGTAGCCCAGTGGATTGTTTTAAATACTATTTTGAATAGTCAAAATTGACAAGACATGGATTAATAAATAAGTATATCCCATGGATAATTTAATTTAATTTAAACCCACGTCTATGAGCACCCAGGGTCAATGATTTCAATGGCCCAGCGGATATAAATTTTGATGTGTCATGGATGGTTAAAATTATCAACCCATGATTGATATAATACGCCTATCCATTGGGTGGTGATCTAAAGAACATGTAGCAATAAATATACACATCCTAAATTAATGTTTTTAGTAGCCCAGTGGATTGGTTTAAATACTATTTTGAATAGTTAAAATTCAAAACCCAAGGATTAATTATTATGCATTTCCCATGGATAGTAAAATAAAAAAAAACATGTGTGTATATTTCTATACCTTGGACGAGTTTTATTAGCAAGCCAATGGGTGTGTATTTTGTAAGTGTCATAGAATAAATCTACAATCCATGGATGAGGAATTACTTGAATACATGGATTGTACTAAAAATAAACTTGGGCATAACTTATGCTTTACCCATGGGTATAAAATTTTGGCCCACCAATGGATTGTAGATTTTCTCAATCCTGGTCTTGAAACCCAAGCTCCACCCTCCAGGATAGGTAAACAAACCAGATCTTTTTTTTACAGTGTATCTGAGAAACTACTCACAATGTTCAGTCGGGATTCAGAGAATTCTGCATGGTAGGTGTATGGCAAAATTAGAGCAAAGCTAAGCAAAGTTATGTGAGTATTTTTCTATTTATATTTCAGTTTTAAAATATACAATTTAGTGTTTGTTTCATTTGCAATGCCGAAAGTGTATTACAATAAAGAAACAAATGTAGGCCTTCATTACATTAAAAATATATACAAATACTTGATCATATTATACAAATGAACACATTCAAATAGATTTGATTTGATTTGATTTGTATTACTTAACGTCTCATATTAATGCACCTAAGGATATTCGAGACGATGAGTGGTGATAGATGAGAATGAAAGATGACTAAAATGGAAGAGGGGAAACCCGGTACCAGCACGTAGCCTAGTCCTATCGAAAAGTACTACTAAAAGTACTACTATCGAAAAGGCGTTAAGCCGTTGGTCCCTAACGGCTTAACGCCTCATCCGAAAGGACAGTGTAACCTTGACAGTCCAATATGTTCCTCCACTAACCCGGACTAGCAGACGTCGAGGAGAACGAAGCCGTTTCACTAGCTTTTTCGAACATCTGGTCTAACCAGCAGTATACGTATGTTTCACGGCAGAGCGTTCACCCACTCTCCTCCTGACCACGCCCGAGGTTGCTTTATTCGGTGTTCGAGTGGGAACCGGCTAATTGAATAAAGCCAACTGAAGGGGATCACAAATAAAAAGAAACGAATTAAGCATTTAGATAGACGTCACTTTTTTTAAGTATGCAAACAAATTCAGTTTGATCAAAAGAACCATGTAGACGTTGTTTGATAAGTACGGACGCACATTTTCAAGTAGATTGGTGGCGTTCCCGTGCTAGTTAAATTGTGAAATGTGATCAAACTTGTGTAGTATAGTTGTACACAAAGCAGATCAAATAAATATACTTTCATATCGTTACCCGGTGTCCCAGGGATAGTTTACCCCGCGGTAAATCAACTCTAGGGTACATGATATACCCCCGGTAAACCATCCCTAGTTTACCAATAGCCCCGTAAGGGTTGGTTTACCCCCAGTGTCATTTCCTCTTTTATTGAACTCAACTCTCACTTACTTATATAAGATGAAATAATATGGGGGTAACTTATATGTAAGTGAGCCCTAGGGCTTGCTTACCCTCAATATTATTTCATCTTATATAAATCTTAGGGGGGCGGGGGGTTTAAGTGAACCCTAGGGCTGGCTTACCCTCAATATTATTTCATCTTATATAAATCTTAGGGGGTATACGAGCCCTAGGCTAACAATTGGCTAACAATTGGCCACCAAGTCTTCCTTTTTTGCATTCAAAGGAAATTTCAAACTATACACCATTATTACAGGTATGATGCAATTTTCTATATTCCAGGCGTAACCCATACTGGAGAGTTTGTGAACTTTTAGTTTCAGGAAATGTTTAAAACAGGTTGACTAAATGATTTGTATTGCTTTATTTCTCTATTAATGCATTTATGCTACTCGAGACGATGATTTTGATGACCTTGCCTTATTTATGCGGGATTCGAGCCCACGTCCTAGTAGAGCCATACGCTTTTGACCAGCGCCCTAATCGCATGTGCCAACGCTGACGGCAGGCTGTTCAAACATATCCGTGAAGTTTCGCTTATTCGGCACCAAAAAGCACACTAGCGCGGCCCTGTTGGCGGAACGTAGAACCCTAGCAGTAGTGATTACTCAGATAGACACAGCGGCAAATAACGTGGAAGAACGTGTAGATGTAACTAAAAAGTTTAGTTTTCGGCGTGATACGTTTTGTTTACGGATGTTGAACGTAAGAAATAAAATAAAGACATATTTGTGCTATGGTTATCATAAGAAAACAAATTTTAAATGAAAGAATTTGGCCTGTAAGTGCACCATAAAGTGGACACCTGACGCAAGGGTTATGTCTCGAATGGTTAAGCATTGGCCTACATTTCTCTTTTAAAATACAACTCTTTACACTCAAATAACAACTTTTAAATTATCGTGCTCTCAATTTAAATTTCGGTAGGGCCTACTCTTAATAAAAACATTATTCTTACATTTAAGTCCAGGGATAAACTCCGAAAACATATAGTCAGATGACAGTGTGGTGTCACCCACTGAGTTTTCCCGTTGTGTTTGATAGATTTATTATTTATTTATGTTCATTTTTTAATAATTATACTTATTGTTTTTTACCCGTCACCGACACTCATATTAAATCGCGTTTTACAATTTCAGACAATAATTTTAATTCATGCTTATGGCTATCACACCGTTCCCAATTGTTACACATACAGGCCTACATACACTCTAAATTAAAAGAGCGGAAAAACACTCAAATCGAGTGAAATTTCGCTCCTTTTTTAGCTTGTATTTGCACCACTCTTTCTGAGTGACCACCACTCCTAGAATTGAGTGAAATAATTCCACTCAATTATAGAGCGAAATTTTCACTCTGAAATAAGGGTGATAATCGCTAATTAAAGATCGAAATTCACTCAAATAATAGCGATATTTTGGCTTCAAAGATACTCTCTATTTAGGCTATTAATAACTCAAACAGAAGCGAAAATCACTCAAATTGAGACAAACTAACTTCCCTAAAAAATATCGCAATTCAATCAAAAAGTAGAGGTGGGAGGGAAAGGGAGATAAATCGCTCAAGTAGCTTTAAATTCAGTATACGTATTGCATATAGGTACACATGATATATTATGTTTATTTTCAACTCATGTTAATAGGTCAATATCTTAAAACTACAAAATAGTATTATAGCAGCTGTATGCAAACATCACATTGATATGTAGATGGACGACTGCGTTCTCTCTCTTCACTGTGGACGCCCATGAAAAGGCATGCATATAATAATTTCCATTAAGTTTTATCTAGGCCTACACTACACATAATATATTATGTTGTTTTCAACTAAAACAATGAAAACACAATGAACTATTCGTGCATATAGAAGTACAACAGATGTCGACATTTAGGCCCTACCTTTTACTTTTCGGCGTTTTCCGCAGAAATGCCCTTCCTATTAGAACGTTGCACACTTCATCACTACACCAGTCATAACTATTTTTCCTTGAAGACTTACACTGGCAATGCGCACACGGTCACGAACTAACATACACTGACGAGTTAGTTGGTTTCGACGATGCTGGACGTGTTCAGAGGACCGTTGATACATATTGGAATGTCCTACCTCGTTCTTTGTCATGAGTACATGACAAGCAATTATTACCAGTGACATGTTCGAAACGTCACCGGTAAAATCTCTGCTATTCATCCCCTAGACTTGGCACCGATCAGGACAATACAGTAGACATACAATAAGAAGAAGCCCCATTCATCGCTTAGATAAATCTCAACACTAATCCCTTGAACAAGCTTTATGCATCGCTCACTATTGACTAAACATCGCTAACTAAAGAGCGGTGTCACATGGTCACTCAGCACATTTGAGCTAAATAATGATCACCCAATACATCGAGTGACAATTCCAGTTAAAATTTAGTGACGAACACTCAAAACGAGTGAAGTGACCATCCGCTCGGCGTATTGAGTGAAACAAACGACTCAAATAATTTAGCGTGTAGCACATAGGCCTACATTCAATTGTTTCGTATGTGATGGGCTACCTAAAAATTACTACACTGTAGTGCGTTTTTAGCAACAACAAAAAGGTAGGCCTATGTATAGTAATAAATTCGGAAAAATCGTTTTCATTTAACATTTTTCATAGTAAATACCAATTTCTGCAGCCAAGTATTTTTTAGAAGTTTCGTCATGTACTGAATAAAGCACATTTTGTCGATTACAAATTGACAACATCCGGATTATAGCATAGATGTAGGCCTAATTTATTGACATTTTCAGGGAATATGATGAAAATAATACAAGTTGTACTATTTATTGTTATTACATTATCGCGGGAAAACGTTAAATATTGCACCTTGCACTTCAGCTGTTCAGTGTTATATCAATTTGTTGCAAAATATTTCTTGATACAACAAACAGACTCGTTTCACTTCAAAAATTTAACATTCTAAATTCAAATTTGGTAATAATTCCTTGGACCAATACCAATTTCGGCTGGCAACTTTACTTATAGTAGTAATCAAATAATAATAATAATCTGCATATGAATTATTTTCTGAATATTCTTACGCTCAAACATAATAATATACCCAACTATTATGATGATATTATTATATAATATTTTACATTTCATCCCTATCCCATTCAGAAATATAGGCCTCCGAAGTAGACTGTGGCGCAGCCCTAGCGGCAGAAGTGTGTCAACTGGGAAGGTGTCGCGTGCTGCGGGAAATGGCTGGTAAAGATGCGAATTTAAAACGCGCGAGGCAACAAATTAATCGCTAGCTTTGTACAAGATGTACAACTAGCAAGTAGATGTATTTGTTGTGTTGTTAGATGTGGTGAGCAAGCAAAACCCTAGCATTTATCAACTGATCTTCGAATTTACAGATGAAGTAGAAGGGTTTAGAAGACTGGAGTAAACTTTAATTTTAATGGAGGGACAACTATATTAAACTAGAGGGATACCACTATTCTCTAGGCGTTTGATGAAAGTACAGACATGCCCTGGTTATAAATTTATAATCAAATATAATTAGGCTACGTTATTTTAGTGAATTACCTTGGATTTCAGCTAGGCCTACACGTAGGTCTAAAATCGCAAGTCATGATTCAGAACAATACATTAAAACCTTCATCGACAATAATTATTAGAGATCGTGGCATGCAAAGCATTATTGGCATAACATAATATTAACATAATTTAGACTGGACAGTGGACATATATGTCCAGATAGGCCTACATACATTACACATATACCTACACATGGTGGGTGCGACTCTTATCCCCCCCCCCCCCCCATTTTACTGACATAAAGCAATTGTTATAAGTTAAACTTACGTTTTTTATGGGTTAAGAAAATTAGCCTGTTTGGGTGACACCAATAACATAGCCGTGCTCATAAGTTCATAACCACCCTCCCCCATAATAACCCCCTACCACCCTTCTGTTACGCCATAAGAAATAATTTATATTTATGAAGTGTGCACAAAAGACATTTTTTCAGCATTAGGCCTAACTTAGGTTAATTTATGCACTAATGTTCACAATTGAAATGTATTACAACAGATTTGTGAGGGTTTCGTCAAGTAATTTGAGTGCATCTTTGAAAATACGTTTGCATTAATGAATGTTTGTGTTTACAAACAAACGATGAATTAATGTCCACTTGAAACGCTATCAAATTAACTATATGGGTTGACTCCTTCAGGATAGCACCCCTCCCCCCCCCCCCGAATTAATTTGAGTATATCTCTTGAAATAGTTAACTCCTTTGTGCACAAACTTTCACAATGTACTGTACAAGCAATGTATTGTATATTGTACATTATTTCTTTCTTGAATTCGATAGGGGAGGGAGGCGGCAACTTGTCCTTATACCCCAATTTAACGTCATCCTTGAGAAGGAATGTCCAAAGACTAGAGCAATTAATTTGTGAACTCATTACCTAGCATTCATCATAATATTGACAAAACAAAACTTTTTCGTCAGGATTGCTGGTGACGGTTTTTGTTCCAACAACCTCCTGTATGAAGTCTCGAGTGTTGTATGACCTGCATCGCGTACTTATTATTGAATTAAAATATAAGTTGTATAAAAAAGTACTGATTTTTATGTTATTTTGTGATGTTATAATATGGAACCAAATCTTGTGGTGTCATAATTGCGGTTGCCATTACTTTTATTTGATTATGTTGGCATGGCATTTTAAGTACGTATCATAAACAGTAGAAAAAAAATAAGAGGCAATGTCGGGCTAACATAAAAATAAGTTATTGGCAGGCGAGGTCCATGATCTATGAAATAGTAATGAACCAAATCTCCTTCAAAAATCAGAATAGCCATCTGCAAAATATATTATTCACGCATCTAATTGTAGGCCTGCGCGAACATTTCTTTTCACACTGTATCAATCGTCTTATTTGTTCCTTTATATTTAGAATCGTGTAATTTTGTATGTGTTATTATTGATAAGGATTTATGCATTATTTATTCAATAATTTTAATAATATTATATTGATTTTGGTCCTGGGTTAAAGAGCGTACCGTGCACTTGCCGCATTCTAGCAACCTTGGCGGGAAAGTACAACAAGTTAACAAATAATAAAGCTACTATTATTTTCGTACAAATCTACATTATTTTCCTTTATTTAAGTGTTAATGTTCGTATAGCAGCTCCCCTTTTCCAACAAACCACTAATAAAGTGAGTAAAGTAATATTTATGTGCATCAATGTAGCACGATCCTATGGTTTACACCAGCCATTTTCAAATCGTGTCACCTTCTAAACCTCCTCTCGGTGCCGCTAGGATCGACGGTGGCGCGGCGCGCGGCTACTTCGGAGGCCTATAGGAATAGGAAGGTTCAATTTTGGCTACAGTTGGCCTACCTACGCAATTACGCCTACTTGTGGTTGTATAAGAGCGTAACAAATGCAAACCGTAGATGAAAATATACATCTTATTTAATGCGTGTGCGAGAAAGGTAAATGTTAGTGAACAGATCGGAATAATCCCCGAATTGTCATAACCGGCGCGACTAAAAACACGTTTAGCGCATATACGCTCCAGCCCGGAATCACAATTACGCCAGCCATGTTGTGACGTAGCGCGCCGCCAGTGCTGCGATCTACATGTCGATCTCTACGCGGGTCGATCCTTATTTGCAAATTGCACTGGTCTGTGTCGGCGTCATCAGTATTTCTTCCTGGAAAACGTGTCGTTTCCTAGACTCGCTCGGTAAGACCGGGTGCTCGTAGTCGCAAGTGGCAACTGTGCATTGCATGGCTATTGGCAACAGCGCTTTATCAAGGTCATCATGATTCCATGCAGTGCTGCTGATGTTGCATAGTTCTGTTTAAATTCCTAGACTTGGGGACAACTGCGTTACTAGGAAGACAATTCCTTTTCAGTTGACATTGATGTAAACGCGATCCTTTTCCAACATAATATGGATCATATGTAGCCTAACTTAAAAAAAGGTATTATTTTATTTTGTGGAAACTTGGAACGAACTTGACGTTTCTTTAAAAGTTCATGCTGTACCTCACAATTCCGTCAAGTTCAGTAGTTGATGATAGAAATTACAGCACAATTGATAGTATATTTCTACATCATTTGTGTAGAATTATATCAAACTAGTATTTTTTCTGTTTTGTATTCCCCGTTACCGAGAATGAAAAGTATGCTATTATATTTTATTATAAAAAATAAAATACTTAGGTCTACCTTTTTAAAGATTGGTGACTTAATTCAAATTTAAATAATTGACAGAAAGTACTTGTATCTTTGTATTTGAACATCCACAAATAATCCAGGTAGATAAAGCTTCAAGAACAATTGATTATTTGTATCTTGTACAGGTAAATATCCGCATGTATCTAGATGCTTCCCAACACTGACTGTCCCTGTAGCGATATAACGCATATAAATTTTAAATTTTTACTGTGGTAAACCTGTTATAGGGTGCAATTAGCCCCTCTTCAGGTGAACTAGGTATGTGCGGTTAGGAAATTGTGAAGGGATGTCCGAGGGCTATTTAAGAGGACTCAATCCCTTGCATTCGCCTTAACGACTGAAGAAAACCTCGGAAAAAACTTCAGTCAGGATTGCCGGTCTCGACGGGATTCGAACCCGGGACCTCCCGAATCAGAGTCGAGCGCTTAACGCTCGAGCCAACACTGTCGGTATAACAAGGTCCATTTAGTTTAAACCCCCCATTACAGCACAAACGAGGGAAAACCAATTGCATTCGTTAGTGCTACGTTTGTGCTGGTTTGTGCCGCAAACCCATCGTTTGTGCTGTTACCGTTTAAAAATTATAGGCACTTGAAAGGGGGTTTGGTTACAACTTAATGCCAAAAACCCACCCATTCTTTCTGATCGACTTGAAAACTTTGCACGCGGTTAGTGCTAACGTTTGTGCTGGTTTGTGCCGCAAACCGCATCGTTTGTGCTGTTTTCGTTCAAAAGTAGTCGCACTTGGGAAAGTGGGTGATAACAACTTGTCTAACCAGTCACTCATTGTTCTAACAAAGCAAAAAAAGTGTAAAAAGTTTACCTACGAGAAAATGTGTTTGCATGATAGATCTAAATAACAAAATTTACTTGCGCGTTTACAAATTTGTGAGTCTCAAACATGAATTACTGGTTCGATTTTCATTGTTTTAATATATTGATCTCACAGACAAACATGTGGCTAATGGACTTTCAGTTAATTTGTTTAAATTGTTGTAACATGTTTCTGGTTCACTAAATTGCACAACAACCTATAATATATTCCTATTACCATAAAGTTATGATTTCTAATTCAAAATCATCTTCGTCCCCTTTTATTTATTAGCGATCATACACGTTTTTTCGATAGTATCGGATTTTTCCCCCACTGAAAATAATTTTGGTCAAAATTATCACCATCAATCAGTCATGTTAACATTACAGGATACTTTGTCTTTGTCATTCGAGTATGTATATGTCATTGGATCTCAATTTCGTTTTTTGAGTGTATGAGCAATCTATAATTTACCTAAAACTCTTTAAGGAAATATAAACTAGAATTATACGAAACAAACTGAATGGCATGGGTAAGTATATTCTGATATTTTTAACCCACACTTAATCTAAGTACCTCAATAACTTGTGTAACTTTAAATTATAATGAGTTTAAAAAATTAACTTATATAAACGCTTATTAACGCTAACCAAACGCATTTTTGTTTTTTTTTATGAATATAACTGCAATTTTAAGGTTTTGGGGTTTATTTTTATGCCTAATTCTCAAAATACGTCACACTATTTGTATAAAATAAAAATAAATAAGTCTAGTAATAATTTTACAATTTCAAGAGTGAATAAAGTATTTTTTAATGTACACTGCTTCTAATAATGAAAGATTATATGAGCATTGAGCATATTGGTTGCCACTGTCGATCTACAACAACTTACAAGAAAAACTATCGGGTATTTCAAACAATAACATATCAAGGGTCCGGTCGATATCCATTACTAGGAAAATGCTAAAGTCCCGCCGCGTTGATGGATGAGCTTTTATAGTTTTTAGTTTGCGTGGGATTCTTTACTTTCGCAAGTGCTTTGTATTGTTGCCTACGCATTGTAGGTGATTGTTGTCAAGTTTCTATGTTTCTTGTCGTTTTGGTATTATTTACCGTAAAAACTTATATAAAAGCTTTATTTCTATGGATTCTGTCTAGCTTTTTCATTTTTTTCTTTCAAAAGGTACTACAACACCATAACGTTAATGTCCATGTTAATATAAACGTTGTAGCCCCCCCTTTTTTTTGGGTCAGAATTGGCCCAAATGGCACGAAAAAAATCGCACAAAAAAATAAAAAAACTTATATTTAAAGCTTTATTTCTATAGATTCTGGCTAACTTTTTAAACTTTTCTTTAAAAATGAAACTACATCACCAAAACCCTTTAATGTCCATGTATATATAAAACGTTGTGCCTTACTCGTTTGGTCAGAATTGGCCCAATGGCACAAAAATATCGCACAAAAAATCGGAAGAAATCGTAAAAGTACGATATTATGAGAAATATTTCTTCGATTGTACTAAAAAACGTAGCAAGTCAAAGTTCAGAGATTTTAAAGGTCCTGTAAAATTTTCATCAAGATCGCATATATACCGTTTGCCCGGTAGAGAGCGAACAAACAGAGAAAAATACAAAAAAAAAAAAAAAAAAAACACCCGAGCTAAATTTTGGGGGTCAGTGATATTGAAGTCTTCGCTTCACTCGCTACGCTCATCCAATTATTACTACGATTTGTAAACGTGTTTAAACCGCAGCTTTCAAAATATGAGACTTCATCAATCGCATTAAATGAAACATAAGTCAATTGGATGTACGTTTTTAAACGTATGTAGCTGCAACGAAAGCGAAAAAGTAAATTTTGACTACCGTGAAAAAAAAATATAAATATGAAGGTGTTTTATTTTCTTTGTATGTTGTTCGTTCTTCACCGGACAGTAGCCACACCGTTTTTCGTTGCCCCCAAATAAAGCTTATACACACTTCTAAAAGAAGAACATAATCTTCTTGATGTTACAGTGGTGCCTTATACGGTTATACCATTTCATTTCATGAGCACACTATCGTCTCGATAGTCAACACCATCGTTATAATTCTCCGACAAAGGAGTCTAAATACCTTCTTTATAGGCTTTTAACTAGAGTCGAAAAATCACATAATATTTAATTAAAATACCAGAGATAAGTCTAACAAGATTCATTTTTAATAAACATTTACCTGTTTTTACTAGTGTTTGGATGAGCGTAGCGAGCGAAGCGAAGATTCCATTTCACTACGCCGGAGAAAAAAATCCGGAATGTTTTTTTTTTTTCTTTTTTCTTCTGTTTGTATTTTAACACGATTCCGGCTAAACCGACACTCCCATTGCCATAAAATTTTCTGGAGACCTTCGAAATCTCTTAACTTAGAACTGCCACGTTTTTGAGCGCAATTAAAAAAATATTTTCTCATGAAAATCGCAATTTTACGATTTTTTCTATTTTTTTTATGTCTTCGACTTTTACACCATTATGCTTAATCCGATTGTAATGATTTTTGCACAGCACCTTAATTTTATGAATTTATTTGTTTATGTGAAATTTGAGTGCAATCGAAAAATTATTTTTCTTGAAAATCACAATTTTACGATTTTTTCGAATTAAAAACCATTTCTTTGACTTATAACACCTACATGCTGTATCCGATTGTAATGATTTTTTCACAGAACCTTAATTTATTAATTTATATATTCATGTGAAATTTGAAAGCAATCGAAAAATTATTTCTCATTAAAATCGCAATTTTTAAGATTTTTTTTTCGATATATAAAAAAAATTTTTCGACTTATAAAACCTATATCCTTCATCCGATTGTAATGATTTTTTCACAGAACTTTAACTTTATGAATTAACATATTCTTGTGAAATTTGACTGCAATCGAAAAAAATATTACTCATGAAACATGGCTGCTCAATGCACCAATTACGCATATCCAACAACGCACCTGAAAAAGCGTTTTTGCGAAGCTTCCTAGTTTTATATATAACTACCATTGAGTAAAGTAATTACCCTCTATTAGAACAAAACGCATCGTCTCGATACCCTCTTTGCATCCTGGGGGGGCGTAAATCCTTCTTCAAGTAAAAAATTACACGTTTCCGTCTCGTTATCATATTTTTGTTTTCCAGTTTTTTTTTTGGCCTGGCTTTTGGTGAAAATCAGGTTTTTAGAGTGCATTTGGTGCGTTTAAGAAAAATTGGGGGGCGGAATGCAATACCGAAACAATGTAGTTTTGTGTGTCAATTTGTTTTTATTGTCATGTCGAGCTTTCAATTTAAAGCATTGGCCTACATGGCAAAAATAATTATTAACGTTTGATCTTATTTTCATTTTCATTTTATTTATTTATTTATTTATCTAAACGTCTATCCTTTTCAGTTTAAAAAAAAATTTACATAGGAGGACAACTTAATAAATCAAATTACACTGATGCAGACACAAAGGAAAATTGTCCTTTACTGGATTTTTAAATAAATAGCGCCGCAGGCGAAAATTTTGAAAATCAGGTTTTTAGAGTGCATTTGTGCGTGCACAATAAAATAATATGAAATACATTTTTAAATTTTTAAACAATCATGGGGGGGGCGATCGCCCCACCACCCCCCTGTATCCGCCACTGCTTTTCAGTATTTGATAGAAACTCACCTCATTTTTGTAATGAGATCGGTTTTATAGTGAATTGATCATCATCATTGTCCCAAAATATCCTATATTCAATAACTTGGTACAGCGTCTGTTTCTCCGAAATGTCTGGAGGACGTCCCTTGTGTTTCTTTTCCTTGAAACTCTTCGTTCGGTTCGGGATATTTGTTGCGTGGTAAAATCTTCATTTCTTCTAAAATTAATATTAAATATTGAATATTGAAATATTGAATGATTGATTAAGATTAAACACAAGAAAGAAGATTCGCGTTCGTGGTTTCTCCGCGAAAGTTTGATTACTCCCTGAATTGCTATTCCTGATTTTTGGCAAACCTCATATTCGTTTTAGTGAGATCGTCTAATTAATTAGTTTTTTCTTTTCGTTTATTCTTTTTTAATGATTTTTTTTCTTTTTTTCTTTCTTTTTCCTTTTTTTCCCCTTTATTCTTTCTATTTTTTTTCCACTACTTTTTTTATATTTGTATCAAATTTGTTAATTTAATTAAATATCCTTTTATTTGTTATCAAAATTGTTTGTTTTAATGCATTGTTGTTGTAATAATACTATTTCAAATATTTACTTAAATGTACTTCATTGTTTTGTCCCGCATCTATGTAATTACATTTATTTAGTTGTCCTCCTTTGTAAATCAATTTTAAGAACTGAAAAGGATGACGTCTAATAAATAAATTAATAAATAAATAAATAAACAAATAAATAAATAGATAAATAAATAAATAAAAAAAATAAAAAAATAAATAAATAAATAAATAAATAAATAATAAATAAATAAATAAATAAATAAATAAATAAATAAAATAAAAAAATAAAAAATAAATAAATAAATAAAGAATTAAGTAAATAATTAAATAAATAAATATAAATAAATAAAAATAAAATAAAAAATCACATGTTTTAAAGGTACAACGCGTCAGCCGCATGTAAATCATGAACGCAATTCAATCGAGATCTCGCTTCATCTGCCCACTTATCTCCACGATCATCACACAATTTTAAAATTCATTTATCGACAGACTTACTCCTTACTACGAAAACGTTCGTGAGTTTGCGTTTCTTATCTAAAGTTGCCGGTTCACCACATCAATAGCAATGAGTATTGTAGTCAAAACTCAGCAACTCCTGATCGTAGAGTGCGGGGTAATGCATTTTTTTGTTGATCTGTTGTGCTAATTTTTTTTATTTTTAATGTATAGACTTTTAGATTTCGGGTGAGAAAAGTCTCTTCTACATGTTTTGTGAATATCTCGCCAGAAACCGGATTATTATCTACTCCCTTTCTTCACTGGCTTGTCTGATGCTGCTAATGCCTTTATTGCCTAATTGAACAGTGTCGTCACCACCATCGAACTGATTCTTGCACCGTGATTGCATTTTTCTAACTCCGTGTCATGGGGCCTATAATTTTTTTTTTTTAAATGAAATTTTTGCCCCGTATGTCTACAGTGCGCATCCAATATTTTATACCGCTGAGGCTATTCGACCGTAGCTACGGGAAAATTACGTTTCTCAATTCGTCCGTAGCATGAACGAACATCGGGGGAAATCACCGAAGGTACTCGAACTGTGGGTACGGAAAAATTAGGCCTGCTAATTTAACCGTAGGAACGGGAAGAAAATTACGTTAATTCAATAATAACCACTCTGAAAAACACGAATTATGTTATAATTTAATAAAGATTGAACACAAAACACTACCATTTCACTGTTGCCGGGCGCGCCATTTTTTATTATGACATTTACTTAGTAGGCCTACCAACCTTTTCAAAAATACTCTACTTACCAAACCTTTAACGTTGCTATTTTAAATCTTAACTGTTTTTTTTTAATAAAATACTCGACTTCCCAAAACCTTAAACGTTGCTATTTTAAATCTTAACTCGTTTTTAACGGAAAAGGATTTCGGGTGCGCTCTTATCGATTGTATCCAGAACTAGCGCGGCGCAGCACTTTTTAAACGCTTTTATCATCTAGAATTGTGTTTGCGATGGGGCCGAATGTAGTGAAATCATTTGCAGAAAAAACTGGCCCCAAATAGAATGGTAAAAAAAACGACCAAACAAAAATTTTGAACCGCCGACTTCTCGCATAGAATTCGGACGCGCTACCACTCTGCCACAAGGGCACTGTGATATTGGAAGCTATTGGCCTAGTTAGGTGGTATCCCGCGGAACGATTCGGATACCTTCGATTATTTCCGCTGATCTTCGTTCATGCTACGGACGAATTGAGAATCGTAATTTTTCCCGTAGCTACGGTTAAGGTTGACAAGGAGTAGCTATAATATGGGGTGCGATGCAGTGTCCCAGCATTTCAGTTAGAACTCGGCCCACAACTGTCATATCGGCATAATGTTTTTTTATTCTATTCACGATAAAAATTTACTAAGACTTATGTTTTGTCGATTTTCGAAATTGAAACAAAATATGGTCTTATAAAAAATTGCGAACTTGGTCAATATTTTGAAAATTACCTTCACTTTAGAGTTTAAATAAAAAAATTTCAAAAATTTTATGGAAAAAGTACAAAACATAAGTTCGAATTTCAACAATTATCTTCAAATTAAAAAAAAAATATTAAAATCGTATATGTAGTTTCCGCAAACTACTGAACTACGAATGCATGTTTTGCAGCTATTTTAGGCCTTTTCTGCCCCAGCAAGTGGCGCACTCTGGCGATACGACTTTTTGAGTTACAGGGGGGTTATTTATGTTCGAAAAAACGATTTCATTGGGCCCTGAATGAAATAGTTTAACTAATGCAGAACACCACACAATGATAGGCCTATAATCGTATTTGTTATAGAACACGGAACAGTTTAAGACATATTGAGTTATGTGTGCAAGGTTTTTCTTCAATCAACAGGTTAATATTAATTTTGTTAAGATGAGCCCAATGAGAACACGTGCATTGCAAAATCATAAAAGGTCATATATATCTTCGATGAAAAAACAATGCTAAAATTTTGGTAGTATGATTTACAATGGCCATCGTTCATAATTAGATCACGCCGCACACATGATGTGAAAATTAGTTACTGTAGAGTGTAGAGAATGTATCGCAATCTTTGTGAATATGGTACAAACAAATTTATAACTATTCAAAAATTCGAATTGAAAATGCCTCGTTTTGTCTCGAACCCGGATCATTTTGGGTTTTATAGGAGCGTTTCTTTATTAGTCTGTTGGATGAGCCACGTCACAAAAACTCGTTTTATTATGCGCAGAGCGCAAGGCAAACTAAAAATGTAAATATTGTTCCGTGGTGGTATAATATGTAATGTTATTTGTACATCATTTTAAACGATTTTAAAATT